>OZ024897.1:37781635-37835635 GCA_964017195.1 Siderastrea radians | reverse complement strand
GGTAAGTATTACGTTTCTAATCGGATATGTCTTCCAAATTCACCAGGTTCGAATCTCGGGTGGCGCACCTTTCTTTTTCTTTCTTTCTTCTTCTTTCTTCTTACTTAGGGTTCAAAACAACATGGCGGGAAACAACATGATGGCGGAAAACAAGATGGCGGCTTAGGGTTCAAAACAACATGGCGGCTTAAAACAAGATGGCGGGTTAGGGTTGAAAAACAACATGGCGGCTTTCGAGAAGAAACCTTCGAGACAAAACAAGATGGTGGCTTAGGGTTAAGTCTCATAGAGACTTAGGGTTCCACTTAGGGTTAGGGCTATTATTCATGAGCTAGGGTTCCATCCCGCTTCCCCACTTAGGGTTACGACCCGCTTCGCGGCCTGAATCTCATTTGCATAAAATTTGTCCGAATGGGCGCACATATACTCTTACACTAATCAAGGGTGTGCGAGGAAAGAGAGAGAATAGAATGGACTCTCTTTATATACGCTCCAGTGAGACCGAATGAGATTCTAATGACAATTTGAGCAGATTCAAACTCTTCAAGAGCGCACACGAGAGGCGCCATGTAATAAGCACACGAGAGGTTACAGAGCAAACAAAAGCGAGAATTGTCAACTCTCGTTAGCTCTCACTCTTTTTGGGCCGGCTTTTATACACTTCCAGTTATCGACACAGGCTGTGCTCAGAGCTTCACAGCGGTCAAACGAAAAAAACAAGGTCACTTCTGGTTTTGCAGAGCCTTGAAGTTTGAATCAGTTCAGACTTTTACGAGCGCAAAGTTCGTATGAAAACGATGCATAAAATGTCCCGATAAACCAAATTTCGCACCGATAAAACTTGTGGATGCCAGTTACTTCATTCTGAACACATGCTCAAAGTAAAAAGCTTAGTTTTCAGAAGTGGCGTTAAGTTTTGCGGTTAAGTGAAACTGTTGACATTTGTCTGTATTTTCTTTTGTAAAATTATGGCGGGAACTGCGCACGCGTCGTGCGTTTGACCGCTGTGAAGCTCAGAGTAGACTTGAGATTACTCTTATGTTTGAATACAATTTAATTTTGAACACGTAGACCTAGCGTTCTTGTTTTCACGTAACAACCAGACTGTTGCCAGGAAAGCATTTTAACTTAGTTGATGCTGTATCCACAAGTGAAATGCAGGCGGATGAATTTGCACTCATCTTGGATGGTGGAAGAGAGGCAATACTCGTATATACCTATTCACTCATACTTATTCATGGCTTAAACAAGAGGAGAACCTCGTTCCCTATTCGCGCGAAAGAGTGATCGCCCTGTTCAGTTTCCAACATCGCCGTAGGTAGTAAAACACTCATTACCCATCTAGAGTGATAAATTAACGTATCCTTTTAATTCAAAGTTGTAGACGAAATCAGCAACAAAATGCCAACCCTACACTTTGAAAGTCCAAAACATCCTCCCAAAAAATTACGGAAAGGGAAACTGAAGCACCATAGTTTTTCCAACTTTCAGAGAAACAGCCCAAGAGTTTCTGCCATTTTTTTTTTCCATTCAGAAACGAGCACAAGTGATCAGTCGTAGGTACTTCGATGGTTACGTGGAAAGAAGAAGAAGAAGAAGAAGAAGAAGAAATCGAGTCTATTAAACCGTTACATACTGAGCAACTTTTATCGCCGTGGCCACTTCCCTTTGGGGGGCACGCATCGCTTCGCTTATTAAATCGTTCACTTATTAAATTCACTTACAAGCTGACCGTATAAGTGCAGTGTGTCGAGTTGATGAATATTGGCCTCCTAGCTACTGGCTACAGTAACAACTGTTTACAAATACTTTTTCAAAAAGAAAATCAGAAGCTAAAGCTAACCAGTTATCGTCAATCTCTTATCCCGCCTGTGATCAAAGTCAGGGTATCGGGTGCGAATACGTGAAACTGAATAGCCTCTTCTTTGACTGTAACTTCAAAATGTAGCTTAAAGAATAGCTCTCCTAAAGATTGGCTACATTAATTTGTGTTCTCCCGCTCACGAGAGGAAATCAGACTTAAGGGCAAGCCAAACGAGAACCAGAGTCGACGATAGTCAGGATAGTTCAAATTATTCATTCAGAGTTCATGACTAACAGGCAAGGCAAAAGTGAAAAGTTCAACTTCAATCGATTCTGATGACAATTTGAGCAGAATGATTTAAACTGTCCATGAGCGCACGAGAGTTTCAGTTAAAACCAGAGCGAGAATTTTGAACTCCTTTCAATGACTCTCATTCTCATTTAGCCCGGGTTTTTATCGGCACTTACCAGTTATCGACACACGTTGTGCTCAGCGCGACTCAGTTGAGATTACTTTTACGTTTGAATACCAATTAACTTTCAACACGAACAACTAGCATTCTTTATTTCTCATAACAACCAGAGTGCTGCCAGGAGAGCATTTTCATTTAATTGATGCTGTATACGCAACTGAAAAAATATTTCTTGAATTGCAGGCGGATGGACTTATACTCATTCAGGATGGTGGAAGAGAGACAATTCTCCTAGTTGTTCATTGAAACTCATGATGGCTTGAACAAGAGGAGAACATCGCTCCCTATATACGCGCGCGAAAGAGTGATCGCCCTTGAAACAAATTTTCAAAATATCGCCGTAGGCACTGTAAAACAGATATTACCCACCGACATTACCAATTTAGAGTGATTGATTAACGTAGAGCCTCGGCGACCCAGGGGCAGATAGCCGGGGTGAAACGCGGATAAGATTTCGCCCGTTTTATCTGCCTTTTGTCCAGCCTATCTGCCCCTGGGTCTCCGAGGATGATTAATGTATCATTTTATTGCCAAGCTATAAACGAAATCACTGGCAAAACCAATTTTATTTTCAACCCCACTGACCCTAATCATGCTAATCGGAACACAAACTCATCAGAAACCAAGCAATTTTAAACTCCCAAAAAAATCTTTCAAAAAATTTAGTCGGAGAAACTGAAGTGTCATGGCACAGGCTTACCATCCTCTGTTTGTGTGGTGGGCTGTGCATTTATAATGGCTGTGTCGGTTTATCAAATTAGCAAAACTAAAGCCGAAATTTAGGAGTTTTAAAACTGAGGAAAACGAAATAAAAACTCATAAAATTGCTGCCATGGTGTTTTGATTTGTGTTTCTGTGTTTGTTTTGACGATTTAAGGCTCGCGAAAGCGATGTTTTCAAAATAACGGTCAGACTCGCTCAAAAGTAGAGAAAGAGAACAAGGCATGCAACTAGGTGACCCGCAAATTACACTACCCAGTTGAACATTTCACCAAAAAAGTCGTATTTGCCCGATTCACTCACACAAAAAAATCTTAGCCCTCGAAAGAAGAGTCTTCGAACAAAATTTTGGCCAAATTTGAGTTAGATTCGATCGCGGATAGACCTTTAGAATCGAGCCTAGACTTTTGAATACGACCGTCAATTTGCTTTCTCCCTATGATCTGCAAGAAATCCGAACTCAAAGGAATTCGAAGAATGCATTTTTCCGTTAAAATTTGAATTCGCGAGCGACAAATTGCCGTCCCTGGCCTCCCCACGCGAAACTTTTAGTCCGTGACAAAATCTTCTCCGTGGTCACCCAAGTGGCGAGTTTGACCGGCAAAGGAACCCAGTTGAAAGACACGCGATTTTTTAAATTTCCCCTGCGCGTGGACTGAGGGTCGCTGGGCGCAAAAATTCAAAACAAAACAAAATGGAAGACGCGGACTCAGGCCAGCCTAAGGCCAAGAAGAAAAAGACCGAAAAGGGAAATGAAAAACGGTGGTGGTACCAGAAAAGTTCAAGTACTTAGAATTCTTACATTTGTGGGGGAAGAAGACTGATTTTTTCAAGGTAAAGAATTCTGTGCGATGAAAATATATTTTCGAGCGTCCACTGCATTGAACGGGAATAAACTACTCAACAATTCATTACCATGCCATTAATTACTTTCAGTATTATTTCCTAAACCTAGCCACAGACAAAATCCAAAAAGTTGAGTTATGGATCCCCTACTTTTTCAGCAGTTCGTTTTGATCAAATGTTTTCGTTGAAAAAAAATTAATTCAATGTTCATTAATCGCCTTTGCTGTTTTGGTCAAAGTCCCTAAGCGCGCTGTTAATACAAAAAGCAATTTTTCTTCCAACTTGTCTCTCAGTTTTAAAAGTTCCACCAAAATTTGCGAGTCTGACAAGATGTACGAAACATTGCCTAGCATAGAACGGCAAATATGTTAGTTTACAGTAACTCAGAATAAAGAAAATGTACGAGAAATGTTAAGTTAAATGTCACTTTGCCGTTTTCTATGGAACAGTGTGTGACAACAGGTCTCCTTGCTATACCTTTAGTTCGCGGGAAAAAAGACGCGATAGTCAGCAAATTTTGTGGGCTGAGCTGTGGTGAGCTGATCAATGAAGCTGCGTTTCAAGCTGATGTTCGGTTTATGATGTTCAATTCAATGCTAGTTTAACCTCCAAAATCTCATCGGAGGAAATTTTTTCTCCGGATTTTAACTCATAATTCTGTGTTAACCTTTCATGAAAACGGAAAAATGCAAGCCAGTTAAACGTAACGAAACGATTACGCATGATCTTAGTAGCTGCTGTTGTTTGGCAATGGTAAATGGCACACACACACATGATAAAGAAGAAAAAACAATTCAACATACCACCACCGTTTTTAATTTCCCTTTTCGGTCTTTTTCTTCTTGGCCTTAGGCTGGCCTGAGTCCGCGTCTTCCCTTTTGTTTTGTTTTAAATTTTTGCACCCAGCGACCCTCAGTCTACGTGCAGTTTATAAAATCGCGTGTCTTTCAACTGGGTTCCTTTGTCGGTCAAACTCGCCACTTGGGTGACCACAGAGAAGATTCTGTCACGGACTAAAAGTTTCGCGTGGGGAGGCCAGGGACGGCAATTTGTCACCTGCGAATTCAAATTTTAACGGAAAAATGCATTTTTCGAATTCCTTTGAGTTCGGATTTCTTGCAGATCATAGGGAGAAAGCAAATTGACGGTCGTATTCAAAAGTCTAGGCTCCGATTCTAAAGGTCTATCCGCGATCGAATCTAACTCAAATTTGGCCAAAATTTTGTTCGAAGACTCTTCTTTCGAGGGCTAAGATTTTTTTGCGTGAGTGAATCGGGCAAATACGACTTTTTTGGCGAAATGTTCAACTGGGTAGTGTAATTTGCGGGTCACCTAGTTGCATGCCTTGTTCTCTTTCTCTACTTTTGAGCGAGTCTGACCGTTATTTTGAAAACATCCCTTTCGCGAGCCTTAAATCGTCAAAATAAACACAGAAACACAAATCAAAACACCATGGCAGCAATTTTATGAGTTTTTATTTCGTTTTCCTCAGTTTTAAAACTCCTAAATTTCGGCTTTAGTTTTGCTAATTTGATAAACCGACACAGCCATGTCGGTTTATCAAATTAGCAAAACTCACCACAGCCCACCACACAAACAGAGGATGGTAAGCCTGTGGTCATGGTTTTGCCGATTTTCGTGGAAGCGCCCCAAGAGTTTCCGCCAGTTCTGTCTGTCCAATCAGAAAGGAGCACGAATACTCCGTCGTAAGTACTTCGGAGGTTACGTCAGCATGGCGTCAGGGCCGAAATCACGACCTAAAAATAGTCCTTGCAATTACTGACGTTATTATTTGTATCAAGAGAATATTTCTTTACTGAAATAGTTTCACTGTCCTTCTTCAGGTTGTAAAATTAAAAGCAACATCAATTTGCAATACCGTCTTTCTCGGAATTTTAACTGGTTTTTAGACAAATGAGCGGCGAAAGTTTCACAGACTCAGAGACACTATTAGATGAACTACTGTTGAGAAGTCTATACCAAAATAATGGTTATTGCTTTTCGCCCGCTCTCATTAGCTACTCAAACTCGGATATTCATCTGCCAGCATGTTCGTGGATTTCGCGCTCCAGCTTTTCCTCGTTTGTCAGAAAAAGGAACTATTTGGTGATGGCTGTCTAGTTTGATATATACAAAAACAATCAATATTCACTTCAGTGTCGGTGAAAAGTGGTAGATATTTAGCTCGCCGCTTCGCGGCTCGGCAAATATCCACTACTATTCAAGTAAACCTCGATGGATAATTGATAATTATTCCCTAGTACATAAACGGAAAGATACTTCTTTCCTCGACCATATAAAGACCCTTGAAAAACTGACAGGAGAAGTGGGAAAAAAAATCATTCAAGCGATTGTGTCGGGAACTTGCAAAGAGGAAGTGAAAGAAAAAATCGTCCGGATCCGGAAAGAAAGTGCAGCTTCAACCTGAAAAGTACAAGTCAAGTGAAAACAAATGCCAGATCACAAATAGCCCTGGGTTGCGAGGCTAGAGACTTTGATCGGACAAATTCGTTAGTTGCGAATGCAGTATTTTCTTCTTCCCGGCTACACTGTTCAAACGGCATTTGAGAGACGTCAGCCACGCAGGTTAGAATGGCCCTTAGTAGAGCCCCTGTTTAAGGGGTTAATATGCAAAATAACGAGTGGTCTAGTTAAAAATATTACTTTGGTGTTAAGATGGTCGTCCTACTTCAGTATGGGGGCACATTTGGTGACGGAAGAAAAAGAGATTATCCCATACATGGGCCTCTTCCAAAGAACATTATTTGAAATCTATTTGTGGTTCTGTGTCATACTGCGTGGTTAGTTTGAGGACGACACCTCATTGGTCAGTTAGAATGACGTCATGTAATTTTAGATTGTTGACATGGGAACAACAGATAAAAATAACCTTCGTAGCATGGGTGTGAACTAATAATAAATTTCAAATAATTATCATGGGGCACGGGGATTCACTCTTACTTCATCCTCTCTTGATAACGAGAAATCATCTTTCCCGAAGATATACAGACGCAACCAGCTGCAATGTCTTACTTGCCGTTGAAATCAAACTGATACTTTTTCCGCTACAAATGAAGAACGATATATCAAGGACAACCGTATAACAGGTAATTCTAAACACCTTATTTTTGGAATTACTTAAGGCAGACTTAACGAACGCTTTGGAGAGCAATCTCCGCCAGTGGCGAAGCTGCATTTGTTGCCGACTTCAATACTGGTCCCCGGACACTTCAACCCGCTCGGCCACTCACTCACAAACATTTCAGCACCTGAGCTTATACAGAACAGCATAGATTATGTCAGAAATGCACTTGAGGCTCACCTCAGTAGTTAGAGAGATGGGGGTATCAGCACATCAGTCAAATTTCCAGTCAAATTAAACAGAAATTATTTCCAGTCAAATTCAGCACACCAGTCAAATTTCCAGTCAAATTAAACAGAAATTATTTCCAGTCAAATTCAAACATCAGTCAAAATTTCCAGTCAAATTCAGCCGGCAAAATCTTTACCGAAATATACCCAAACCAGTCGGAGTCCATCAGTCAAATATACCCACAATTTCAGACACGAACGCGGCTGCTAAGATTTCACCTAACTTGTCACGCCATTTTATATGAATATACCCAAAATTTCATATAAAATTTAACCGAAAAATATTCAAAGTCTTAAGTGACCGTAAGCATAACTTGTCACGCCATTTTCATGAATATATCTTTTATCATCGAAGCAGCTGAGCGAAATTTTATTCACCACATAGCTACCAATTTGATGTTTTTTACTTTTAATTAGTCCACAGGGACTTTCCCGAGGAAATGAGTCATTAAGTTTTTCAATTGTCTGTCTAACGCGTTAGACAGTTCTTTTGTCTTGAAAACCACAGGGACTTTCCCGAGGAAATGAGTCATCAAATTGTCATGCAATATCAGATTGTCATATATTTGAAGTAAAGTTTGTTGATAAAGTCTTTCAATTGTCTGTCTAACGCGTTAGACAGTTCTTTTGTCTTGAAAACCGCAGGGACTTTCCCGATGGGTCATGTATTTGAAGTTAAGTTTGTAGTGAACGGAAAAAATGAGATCTATTCTTGGATGAATACCTTGTTGTATTTCTTTTCAAATTTGTCAGTTAATGGACACATATCAATGATTATTTCATCTATAACTTTGACATAATCAAGAAATTCTTTTTCATCATACTTCAGTCCTCTCATAAAGGATCGTAAATCTGTTAAAACCTTTGAATAAGATGTATAGGCGAATTTAGACATCTCAATCTTCCTTTTGTAATTTTTAGCCTCTGAATATGTTTTTAGCAAGAGACCAGCGCCAGATATTACTCCAAGAGGAATAGGATTCAATGTAACACCGCCAACTACTGTTCCCGTAACTACCAATAAAGCAGATCCAATATTACACGTAAGTTCTACCTTTTTGAAATATTTGAAAGTCATTTTGAAAAGCCAGTATTTCTTATGGTAAAATTTGTACAATGCTTTCAACTTAGATATTTGATCTTCCGTCAAATTTTCTGAAACATGATTCCAATTGAATATGCTTCTGCGTCTATCCATATTTACATATTATTCATTACTATTAAACTTTTGAGTATTCCATTAATAATAAGAATTCTTCTCCTGATGGAAGTAAAGTATTCATTTCCACAATTATATAACTAAGCGACACATCTAAATTAATATTTATTTTTTGTAATTGAGTTGAATTATTTGAAGAGAACAATTGTATTGAATCATTTAAATTTAGAGTGTGTTTTTTAATTTTCAAATTAACAAGTGGATATTTATTTTTGCGTTTGAGATAGAAAACTGTTATATTCATTATTTGAACATCATTTAAAAAGAGTATTTTATCCAAACCATTTAATAAAAATGCGTATCCATTTTTCGTATTTAAATACCCGTTTATGTAATGAATTGAACCACTCAAATGATGACCGTTTAAAGACAAATCTGTTTCCATCACCATCTTACCATTTTCAATAGCAAAAGCGGTGTCATAGACACTTGGGTCAACGTTTGAAATTGTTTCTTTTACACCATAAACAATAAGATGTCCAATTGTTAAAAGTGATGGAAAAGTAACTGTACCTTGTAGATCGAGATAAATAAATTGTGGAGGCGAGCTACCCCATCGGTGAAAATTGACAACTGTTTTGGTATAGTTTCCGAATGTTTTTGTTGCATAATTGGAAATTGAAATCGTGGTGCCTTGCACTGCCACACTCAACTCACTCATTTCCGGCGGAAACCATTCAACTACAAAAGTATAGTAACCGACTGGAAGTTTATAAAGGTTAAAACCGAGGCGTGATTGGTACTGGTTTGGTGAGCTTTTTTGAAACAGGAGTTTAAGTTGGTAAGCTTTTTTATTAATTTGATGTGGAGATTTGGAAAAATTAACAATACCCAAAACCTGAATATTTGATTCACTTGAAGATTCGTCGTCGTTTTCCATCAAGTATCTGAAGGCGTCTTTTTTTTGTCCTGAATTAATAATCTGAGTTTCATGAATTTTTTGAGTGACAAGATTTCTCAAATCTGTTATTTCATTTTCCATTAACTCAACATTAACTGCGGATTTTGAATTTTTTGAATCGGTTTGTAAGTTAACAATTTTATTGTTATTTAAATTCAAGTCTCCCGACATACTTGTTGTGCCATCAAGTTTGAGATAATTTTTTTGTGAGTTAGTGATTCTCTGAGTGATATATTCTACAGTAGCAACGTCTTTTTGGTTTACTGGAAATTTGACATTGGTGATCGCATTATCTTTCATATCGATAGTAGTGTCCTTATCTAATTTTTTCACAAGCTGATTATCAACATATTTTTTATTAACTCCATGGTCTGAATTAACTGGGTCTTTGATATTTGTTATGAAATGGTTGTTCATGTCTAAAGATTGTAGCATAGACCCGCCTTCTTTTTTACTCAAGAATATATTCCGGGCTGCATTATAAGAGATGGCTTTATTCGTGTTTCCACGAATTGGGTACGGCTGTGGTTGTAAAATTAGGTCTCCGTTCATAGTTGCTCCTGTCTTTTTCACAAACTGAGTTGTATCAGCACTTGGAATCTTAGCTATTTCACTATCTAACTGGCTTTTTGTAACCACATCATTATTATTGGTTCCTTGTTTTACATTCACTAATTTTTTATTCTGCATATCATAATCATTATTAGCATCTAATTTGAATCCAATACCAGGTAAACCTCTGAGACCTCTCGAATTTATAAAATGATTAAAATTCAATACTCCATTGTAAAAGCTCATTTATTAACTCTTCAGATTATTTCAGTAAAATTTTTTGCATTAAATTTTCGTGGCTTATCAACATATAGAAAAGTATAAGGTTCATTTGTTGCCAAGAGATAGTCGTCTTTCTTGACGTTCAATTCTTGACATATCCTACTCTGTTCATTCTTGCTTGGAAAATCGAAAATGCAGTGATGGGAACAGTTTAATCTGATGGTTTTGTCTGTATTGTAAAAAGACTGAGACAGATAGATACAGCTGCAATTTTTATTTCGAGAGTTTGTGAAATAGTTTCGTATTTCTCGATCATTTTTGGTTCCGGTGTTCAAGTAATCATCGAAAATGATTAACTTTTGGTTTCCATCATTCATTTCATGTAAAGGAATTATCTCACCGTTGCTAGCTTCAATGATATTATAACCATATTTTTCCGAAAGAGGTTTGAATTTTTTCAACAAATATTGATACTTGTTTTGCTGTAAGTTTTTAGCATATAGATGAATCTTATCAAAAAATAATAGGGGTTTGTTTATCATGTGAAGTAAAAGATTGGTTTTACCACTTCCACTAGGAGCGCAGATCAACATTCTGAAGCATCTATCTGGCATATAAGGATATAATTGGGTGAAATTACTGTCTTCATCACCTTTCACATCATAGTTTGGTATTTCCATTTTATTGATTCACAACAGAATTTTTTCTAAATAATTTTTGCGACACGCCATGCGACACGCCATGCGACACGCCATGCGACACGCCATGCGACACGCCATGCGACACGCCATGCGACACGCCATGCGAGTTTTTTCATATTTAATTGAAACAAAAAATATTATTTTTTTTGTTTTAATGAAATAAAATGAGTCTCCTCAAGTGGAAAGAAATGGCTGAAAAAAAATCAAAAATAGGTCAAGATGTCAATACTATCAGGGAAACGCTGAAACAAAAGAAAATAACCGATACAATGAGTGATGTTGAAGCAGAAAAGCTTTTCAAACCAATAACATCCAGTTTGAAAGAGTTGACGCAACCTCAACCTATTAAAAGACGGTTGCAAAGGAAAAAAGCAGAGGTTCCAGATTATGGTATCAATATTGAAGATGAAGGAATACCAGATTTCAATCTTGAAGATTTGTTTGATGAAGGGGTTCAACCACAAACTGCAAAACAGCTTGTTCCAAAACCACCCTCCTATGATGATGTTCTCAAAGATTTGGAAACAGGAAAAAAGAAAATATATGTCAATCCTGAGTATATGCAACAACTTGAAGACCCCCCAGAATATGAAGAAGATGAAGTTCCAGATTATGAGATTTTTGAAGAAGATAGAATAAATGAGACTTTAGATGAACTTGGATTGGCCAACTATGATGACATTGAGGCACAACTCGAAAGAGAAGATATGACAGAAAAAACAAGGCATTCTTTCTTGTCAAAGAAAATCGAAAATGCAGTCAAGAAAAGACAACAACTTCCAGGTTATAAAACACATATTACAAAGCAGTTGAATAAAGGTTTGATAAGCCAATCTGAAGCACAGTTTAGAAGAAAGGTCATCGACGACGCTCGAAAAGTTCTCAATGATTATATCAACTTTAACAAATATAAGTTGAAGAGTATCAAAGGCTCTGGTCTCAAAAGAAAAACAACAAAGCGAGGTGGAAATGTAAGTGCTGTTTTCATCAACCCCGAAGAAGCCATCAAAAAATTGGGATTGATAGTTGGATCGATTGATGCCGGCAATAATAGCATTGAACTCAGAAACACTGGTGTTGCAATTCTCGATATTTTATTGAGAAATTACATAATCAGCAAGGATAAATACAACAAAATTTATAAAAACTTTTTCATGTAAAATAAATGAAGACAACATTGGTATTATCCTCTCACAACGTCAAGAAACAAACAAAAAATAAGCCCAGCGATTTCACAATCAGATATAATCAACCAATAATACTTGATCCAAACAGACAATATGAACTTGGTTTAGGCCGAATTATATCCATGTCTTTCACATGGTTCAATATAACATCAGAGTTGGACAACCAAAAAATAAAATACTCTTCTGATGGTGGGAAAACTTGGAAAGATATAACCTTCCCACCAGGTACATGGAATTATGTCAGTTTCAATGATTTTATCAAGGAAAATACAAAAATAAAGACTTCAAGCACGACTTCATATCCAATAACCTTGAAATTTAACAACACAACTTTCAAAACAACAATAAATCTGGCAACAAACTATCAACTAGACCTCACAACATCAAATTTTGGAGATTTGATTGGCTTCAACAAACGAATTTTAACCAGTTCTGTAAATGTTGGCGACTACACACCAAATCTCAGTCAAGATACAGAGATTTTGAACATACATTGTGATCTCATTTCGGAGAGTCTTGTTGATGAACATGAAACGGATATTATTTACACATTTGGAACAAATGATTTACAACCATCTTATGCTTTCACCAAAGAGCCATTGAGAGTTCAATATTATCCAGTGAATAAGTACATGATACACACCCTGCGGATATACATTACCGATGGAAAACGACGAATTATTGATTTAAACGACGCCGATACATCATTTTCTCTGATTTTGAGAGAAAAAA
Source organism: Siderastrea radians (assembly GCA_964017195.1). Lineage (NCBI taxonomy): Eukaryota > Metazoa > Cnidaria > Anthozoa > Scleractinia > Rhizangiidae > Siderastrea > Siderastrea radians. The sequence continues at coordinate 37,822,907 of OZ024897.1, read as the reverse complement.
AAAATAACGGTTAATTATAAAATGATCGCGAATGATTACAAAAGAATTTATCACCCAAGTCTTGGAAAATTTGTTTACAAACACAAAGGATCCGGTTTGATTGTGGATAATATTTTCAAACCAATGAAAATGATTGTGGATAAAGTTTTAAAACCTGTTGCTAAAAAGGCTTTGAAATCAGGAATAGAAAGTGCTGGTGATAAACTTGGTAAAAAAGTTGTTGAAAAAGTTGCTGAAAAATCAGGCCATCTTTTCATGAAAGACCTTCAATCTTTGGGAAAACAAATTCCAAAAGCAACAAACAAACAAAAAGAAGAAGATTACAACGTGATATTGAATAGATTGATTTCTGGAAGCAGTATAAAAAACAAAAAAATAAAAAAGTTTCAAACATATAAATAAAAGATGACTTTCAGAACGAGTGATAAATTGCAGAGATATGAAATGGTTAGGTTCTCCCCTGACAATATTATTGAACAACCTGAGAACAACAATTCTCAGAAGAAAACAGGATATAAATTCACAATAACCGACAGATCCACTTTTTTCGATTATTTCAACGGATATTTCGAGGTAACCAAAGAGCTTCAAAAGAAAGCTGATGGAACCGGTTTTGCAGCCGCCGACCGAATTTCAATGATTAATGGGTCACATTCTCTCATCAAACACATGGTTATCAGATCTGCTGGCAAAATAGTGTACGATAGTGACAACATTCATAGAATTGTAAATGCTAAAAATTTGTTGGAGTATAGTGATGATTTCAGCAGGTCGGTTGCTAAAAATAGTTTTTGGTATCTTGACACAGAAGATTCAACAGCAAATACGAATTCGGGTTTTGAAGCAAGACGAATTTTGACACAAGCAAATCAGAACAATGGTGGTGGTGGAGCCAAAAGCATAAATGAGATCATTCCGTTGAACAGATACAGTTTCTTTGAGGAATTGGAAGACAAGATGCTTCCTCCCATGCAGCTCACATTCGAACTGGACTTGAATAATGATGATGAATTGATTCACAAAGCGGCCGCTGCTGATCCTGGACGAGTGGTTGTTACTCGACTTTATCTTTGGCTTCCAAGATTAGCTCCTAAGGATAGTGCATACGGTGAATTTGTGAAAGATTTTCTCAAACCAACCAAATGGACGTACATGAAAGATATGTATATTCAGAGTGCAAATACAAGAGCAGTTCAAAACATGTTTCAAATTAGCCCAGCCATTGACAATGTTAAACATGTATTCATTTATCTACAGAGAACTAATGGTCCAAACAATGAGGAATCTGAGAGAACTCCTTACATTTTTGATACTTTCAAGCTGAATTCTGCAGATGCTAATAGCTCTCTTGCATCATGTCGTTTGGAGTATGGAAACAGTACTTTTTATCCTGAATTGGAGTATGACGCCGATTCGAAAGTGAGAATCTTTAACGATCTGATGTCTTATGCTTTCCGAAAGAATGATCTGAACACAGGAACGCAGTTGAATATACATAATTTCGCATCTATTTACGGTCTTGTTTATTTTGATCTGACCTACCAAAAAGAGGCCGTTACTCGAGATCCAAAACAACTGATTTTGAACTACAGATTGAATGCAGCACCAACAGCTAATGTGAGAGCTCATGCTATCGTATTTTACGAAAATGAGGTTATTGTCAACAAGGTTGGGAATGAACTTATGATTGTCTAATTCAAAAAATTTCCTGAATTTATTTTATTTCGTGAAATAAAATAAATATGGTACAATTGTATGAAATTAACGTTACGCTTTCTGAGAATCAAAAAATGAAACTAAGTAAAGCTTTTCACAACCGTGAAACAATCACCCTGAGGTTAACAAAAGATGCCTTAAATGGAAGTGATACTCTTCTTGTTCCTTCAACAACTGTTAAAAGGTTGGAAAAGAACCGAGCTATGAATAAAGGAATGGAAATAAAACTGTCGAAGACAAATATTAGAAAACAGGTTGGTGGTTCACTTTTGAGTTCAATCTTGACACTTGGTCGAACTTTTGGACCAACATTAGCAAAGACTCTAGGATTATCAGCTCTCGCTGGTGCTGCTTCTGAAGGAGCATCTCAAATTGTTAAAAAGATATCTGGAAAAGGTTCACAGATAGGGGGTTTTCTCATTCCAAATTCTAAAATAGATCAACTCATCGCTCATAAACATCTTTTGAGTAATAAACAGAAAAAGGATATTCTCAATGCCTTGCAAACTGGTTCTGGTGTTCATATAAAACCCACAAAAAACCAAACAGGTGGGTTCTTAGGCACTCTTCTTGCATCAATTGGTATTCCGCTCGCTCTTGAAGCTTTCAAAAAGATGACGGGTTCAGGAGTCCCCAGAATTGGAAAACCTCCTAAAACAAATGGTGGATCAGCCCCTAGAATTGGAGTGTATCAACCACCACCTCCATTTTATGGAACATGGGAAGAAAACTCTTTTTCAGGTGGAGGAAAAAAAAAAAAGTTGGGAAATGGGTTGCTTCTAGGGAAAAACAGTCCATTCAATGGGATTCCACTCCTCGGAACAATTCTTTGAAATTCCACAAAGACATACCCTTGAGCAACCACGATTTGTTAAAATGGTGTCGTCATCTTAAAATACCAATAGACAAAGGTGGTGTCTTGTCAAGAGACCAAACTGCTCCACACAACCACAAAATGGCGCTATTCATTTTTAATCTTGAGCCGTCATACATGAGTGGAAGTCATTGGGTTGCAACACATGTCAAGAATGGGAAAATTAATTATTTCGACAGCTTTGGATTGTCACCATTTCAAGAGATTGTAAATCACGCAAAGAAAAAAAATCTCACTCTAATTCATCAAAATAACCAGATACAAGCCTTGAATACAACGACTTGTGGATACTTTTGTTTATACTTTTTGAATGAGATGAACAAAGGTTCGTCATATTTCAACCTTTTGCAAGTCTTTGATGTTCATGACACAACGAAAAATGAGAGATTCATTGAAAGATATTTTAAAAAAATTATGTAACCATATTGTAAATGAAAACGTATTGCGTGAAACAAAGAAAAGAAACTGAGTGTGTTGAGCCTTCGGGCTATAAATATGCAAAGAATGGTCGACTTATGTTCTTTTGCACATGCGCTGAATGTGGCATAACCAAAACCAGATTTGTGAAACAAACGGGAAACTAATTAGCCCGTCTGAAGGGGCGGGCATTTTGGATACGACGGCATCCACCGGAACTGATATGTTAATTCAACATGGTATTCCTTGGCTTGGAAAAAAAGCTGTAGAGATGGGAAGATATTATGGATCAGAAGCCTTGAGAAACCCAAAACTGCAGAAAAAGGCTCTCGATTATGCTTTGGAAAGAGCAACTCCTTTCATTCAAAAAACAGGATCAGAGATGCTTGATCAATTATCCACTAAAATCAGACCGAATAGAAAGTATAAAACCGACAGGAAGGATTTGGATGGTGGAAGTTTAGATATACATAAAGCCATTGGAAAACTCCCTAAACCAAAAGGGGGGTGGACTCTTCCAGGGCATAAATACACAGGCCCCTACAATAACCTTGAAAATCAGGTGAGATGGGATCCAAAAACAGGAGATATACTAGAGATATATGACAAACCAACTGGTAGGACTGATGCTATAGCGATGCAGCATGACGTTGATTATTCAGTTTGTAAAGATGATAAAAAATGTAAGAACAAAGCTGATAGGAAAATGGTCAAAGCGTTGGATTCTGTTCCTTATAATGAGAGACAATGGGGTCATTGGATGGCACGAAATATTATTGATAAAAAGCAAAAACTTGGTCTTGGTTTAAACTGAAAAGGCCGTCGAGTGAAGAAAACTGGCAAGAAAAATTAGCTGATGAGCTTCATAAACCGATAAAGCGTAACTTCACCCGGCGGCGGGTAATTGTAAACCATATTGACGAGACATGGTGTTCAGATATCGTTGAGATGCAAAAATTCAGTCGATGGAATAAGGGTTATAGATATCTTCTCATGGTACTCGATGTGTTTAGTAAATACGGTTGGATTATTCCTTTGAAGGATAAAAAAGGTGAAACCGTTGCTGAAGCATTGAAAACCATTTTAAAAGAAGGTAGAAAACCGGAATATCTTTGGACAGATAAAGGAAAAGAGTATTATAACAAACATGTTAAGGAACTACTGGATAAGAATAAAATAACCTTGTACTCAACTGAGAATGAGGAAAAGTCGTCAGTTTGTGAAAGATGGAACCGTACAATCAAAACCAAGATGTGGAAGCAGTTTACTGTTCAAGGTAATACACAGTATCTTGAAATATTACCCAAATTAGTGAAACAGTATAACAATACCAGACATTCAAGCACAAAGATGACACCTACAGAAGCAAGCAAAAAGAAAAATGAAGGAGTTGTTTACTTTAATCTGTACGGTGATATGGAAACATCAAGACAAAAACCAAAGTTCAAAGTCGGTGATAAGGTTAGAATATCTAAGTACAAACGTCCTGTCTTTGACAAAGGATACACAGCCAATTGGTCAGAAGAAGTTTTTACAGTCGACAAGATACAATACACCAATCCGATCACTTACAGACTCAAAGATCTCAGCGGTGAGGAGATATCAGGTTCTTTTTATGAACAGGAGATGCAGAAGGCTGTTCAAGACGTTTACCGTATTGAGAAAGTGATTCGACGAGACGCTCGAAAAGGTAAAGCTTTGGTGAAGTGGAGCGGTTACCCAGAAAAATTTAATTCCTGGGTAGATATTAACAATCTGATGTGAAATAAATTTAAAAAAATATTGAATATAATAAAAATAAAATGACAAAATTTTTAACTTATCAAGAAATGCGTAGAATGGCTGTAAGTAAAAAAATCAAAAATGCAGAGAAGCTCTCAAAATCAGAACTGGCAAAAGTATTAAATCTTGATGAAGAATTGTATAACAGGCCAAGTAACGCAAAGGAGGTGTTAATTACAAATGTTGACACACAGGTTACCACAAAATCTAAAAGCATCTATCAGTGTTCAAAATTGGTGGGTAAAAGTTATGGTACAACTCATTATTTCGTGAATTGTGGAAATGCGTTTGTGGATAAGGATGGAAATAAGGTCAGATTGTCTTTTGCTTAAACTTTTTTCATTTCGTGAAACGTGAAATGAAAAAAATAATTTAAAAAAATATTGCATATAATAAATAAGAAATGGAAAAATTTAATTCTAATATAATGAATAAGGAAGATCTTAATAAACTCAGCAAATCAAAAATTATTAAATTAGTTTTAAATCTATATAAAAAGCTTGAAGAAAACAGGGATAATTACAAACCAAGGAGACCAATACCAACACCTCGTAAAAGTGTTAAACAGTTTGTTAAAGAATATGAAGAAAACATCATTCCACCACCTCCAAAATTTAGGGGTAATTACAAACCAACAGCTCGTAAAAGTGTCAAACAGATGGCTAAAGAATATGAAGAAAACATAATTCTACCACCTAAAGAATTCAGGGGTGATTACAAACCAGTTCCAACACCTAGAACTAAGAAACTATTGGATAAACCAGTTTCAGCACCTAGAACCAAAATAGAACAAAAAGACAAAGCTTTAAAAGGTTACACTAAGTCTTATGAAATCAGCATCAAAAACAATAAAGACCCCTTAGCTCAAATGCAAAACACGAGAAAGGCTATAGAACATCATGTAATAGCTTTGTTGAATGAGATGAAAGGTCTCAAATTCAATGAAACGTTGAAGATTACGTTTGAAAAATACAAAGGAGATGATTTTATTGAAGAGGAAGCTTATTTCATTCCAAAGACACAAAAAATAACAAACGCGATAGAGATTGCAGAATTGTTGCAAATAACACAAGAACAGATTGTAAATAAGATTCAGCGATGGATTTCAAAAGGCTCAGGATGGACTATCCAATCTGTTGATGGTCATTTTATCAATGTTGGAAAGTACAGACCACTCAGAGGTTCTTCATATATTCCGTTGCCCGAAGAGCTTCGACACCCAAGCAAAGGCATTATAAACATGAAAAATAACGACAATGAATGTTTTCGTTGGTGTCACATTCGTCACCTCTTGCCACAGAATAAAAATCCACAGAGAATAAAAGAGTGTGATAAAAAATATGTAGAAAAATTAGATTACTCGGGAATTGTGTTTCCCGTTTCTGTAAAACAATACAACAAAATAGAGAAAAAAAACAGTATCAATGTTAATGTCTGGGGTTATGAGGAAAGACAACCGTATGTAATTTACCTTTCAAAAGAAAAGTTTAACTCTTGTTTGAATCTGCTCTTAATAACCGAAGGAGAGGTAGAACATTATTGTTTATTAAAGGATTTTAATAAATTTATGTACAATCAAACGAAGCACAAGGAGAGAAAACACTTTTGTATGTACTGTCTCCAATGTTTAAGCTCAAAAGAGCGTCTTGAAAAACATAAAGTTGATTGTATTGAAATTAATGGGGAACAATCCATTAATATGCCAGGACCTGGATCAAAAATTGCTTTCAAAAATTATCGCAGAAAGTTACCAGCGCCTTTCGTGATTTATGCTGATTTTGAAGCCATCACCGAAAAAGTTGATGAAAAAGCTCCGCAAAAATCTCGCACTGAACAATATCAAAAACATACGGCTTGTGGATATGGTTATAAAGTTGTTTGCTATTATGACGATAAATTTTCAAAACCAACCAAAATTTACAGAGGAGAAATGGCCATTAACAAGTTCATTAATGATATGCTGGCTGAAGTTAAATACTGCCAAGAGGTTGAGATGGAACACTTCTCAAAACCTATGGAAATGACAGACGAGGATAAGGAAAGTTTCGAAAGAGCTGAAGAATGTCACATTTGCAAGAAACCTTACAACGAAAGTGATGTAAGAGTAAGAGATCACTGTCATGTCACTGGTAAATACAGAGGCTCAGCACACGAAAAATGTAATCTAAATTTCTATTTGACTGATAAAATACCTGTGGTGTTTCACAATCTCAAGGGGTATGACAGTCACTTTATAATGCAAGAGATTGGTAATATTGTGAAAAAGAATGCATATGTTGATAAAAAAGGAAATAAACATGAGATGAGCATAAATGTCATTCCCTGTAACATGGAGAAATACTTGGCCTTCATGTTGGGTCGACACCTTGTGTTCATCGACAGCTTTCAATTCATGAGCTCGTCATTGAGTAATTTGGTGAATAATCTTCCTGCTGAAGCGTTCAAACACACGGGACAAGTATTTCAAGGTGAACAATTGAGTTTAATGACAAAGAAAGGTGTTTATCCTTATGACTATATGAATAGTTTTGAAAAGTTTGAGGACAACAAGTTGCCGAAGAAAGAAGATTTTTTCAGTATTTTGAATAATGAACATATCACAGATGAAGAGTATCAACATGCACAAAATGTTTGGAACGAATTTGGTCTAACATCAATGGGAGAGTATCACGATCTATATCTCAAATCGGATATTTTGTTATTAGCTGATGTTTTTGAAAATTTTCGCAAAGCATGTCAACAATACTATGGATTGGATCCTGCTCATTATTTCACATCACCCGGTCTGAGTTGGGATGCAATGTTGAAAATGACAGAAACTGAATTGGAGTTGATTAGTGATGTTGATATGTTTCTATTTATTGAAAAAGGTATGCGTGGTGGAATCAGTTACATCGCCAATCGATATGGAAAAGCAAACAACAAGTATATGAAAAACTACAATCCGGAGGAGGCATCAAAATACATCGCCTATCTGGATGCAAACAATCTTTATGGTTGGGCAATGAGTCAATATCTTCCAACAGGTGGGTTCAAATGGTTGACTGAAGAAGAGGTGGATTTATCCAAGTATAATGATGAGTCTGAAAAAGGATTGGTATTGGAGGTTGATTTGGAATATCCAGAGGAGTTGCATGATCTGCACAACGACTATTCGCTGGCAGCAGAAAAAATCAAAGTAACTGAAGATATGTTATCACCTTATTGTCGAGAAATTGCTGAAAAATTTAAAGTAAAGGTTGGACTGGTTAAAAAGTTGGTGCCAACGTTGTCGAATAAAGAGAAATATGTTTTACATTATCGCAACTTGCAACTCTATATGTCTTTGGGGTTGAAACTAACAAAGATTCATAGAGCTCTCGAATTCGATCAGAGTCCATGGTTGAAACCTTACATTGATTTTAACACAAAAAAGAGAGCAAAGGCAAAGAACTCTTTTGAAAAGGATTTTTTCAAGTTGATGAACAATTCAGTGTTTGGAAAGACGATGGAGAATTTGAGAAAGCGACAGGACATCAAACTTATAACTGATGAAGAACAACTATTAAAGTGGGTCAGCAGACCGAGTTTCATAAGCTGCAAAATATTCAATGAGGATTTAGTTGCCGTTCATAAAACCAAACCAACTTTGACATTGAACAGACCGGCATATGTTGGAATGTGCATCCTTGACTTATCAAAAACATTGATGTATGATTTTCATTACAATTACATCAAAAATAAGTATGGTGACAAAGCTCGGTTGCTGTTCACAGATACTGACAGTCTGATGTATGAAATTGAAGCAGATGATGTTTATCAAGATTTTTGGAAAGACAAACATCTTTTTGATAACAGTGATTATCCAAAGGATAGCCCGTTTTTTGATAACTCAAAAAAGAAAGTCATTGGAAAATTCAAAGACGAAGCAGCAGGAATCCCAATCGTGGAGTTTGTTGGTTTGAGGTCAAAAATGTATTCTTACATCAAGGGCAATAAACAGGGTAGTCGCACAGCAAAGGGAATAAAAAAGAATATGATAAAACAAAAAATACAACACGAGAATTACAAAGATACGCTTTTCAACCGAAAACAGATGCGTCACATGATGAGACTAATTAAAAGTAAAAAACATCAAATTGGTAGCTATGTGGTGAATAAAATTTCGCTCAGCTGCTTCGATGATAAAAGATATATTCATGAAAATGGCGTGACAAGTTATGCTTACGGTCACTTAAGACTTTGAATATTTTTCGGTTAAATTTTATATGAAATTTTGGGTATATTCATATAAAATGGCGTGACAAGTTAGGTGAAATCTTAGCAGCCGCGTTCGTGTCTGAAATTGTGGGTATATTTGACTGATGGACTCCGACTGGTTTGGGTATATTTCGGTAAAGATTTTGCCGGCTGAATTTGACTGGAAATTTTGACTGATGTTTGAATTTGACTGGAAATAATTTCTGTTTAATTTGACTGGAAATTTGACTGGTGTGCTGAATTTGACTGGAAATAATTTCTGTTTAATTTGACTGGAAATTTGACTGATGTGCTGATACCCCCATCTCTCTAACTACTCACCTCATCATTAAAGCCTCGCCATTAGAACCTTTTGATGGCATACATAGACGTTTTGAACTTCAATAATTACGTTCACTTAGTTACCTAACATTATAGTTAGCAATGAAGGTTTGTGTTTTAAACCGAAATATTGGGCGCAATATATACATATTTGATTTTTATTTTTGCAACCTTCATCCAGCGCCAAGGTAGTTGAGAAGGCTGTGAAAAGAGAGATGACTTCAGAAAGTCACGTTCAAAAACATTTTTAAATAACAAATAGTTGACAACACTTTTTGATATCCACTTCCCGCTCCCTTTCAATATTAGACCTTGACAGGCCAATCTCGTGCGAGTAAAATTGATGACACCAATATTTCCCCTCCATTAAGCTTCCCCTCTGACCCCTTATCGCAATGTTGAATGTCAAACAATTTTTTTTCACATGGGATTGGCCTGCAAAGCTCCAAATAATATGGGGAGGGAAGGGGGGAAACAGACTGTTGATGTCAGCTATTTGAAAATGTTTTTGAACGTGACCTGAAATCATCTATCTTTTCACAGCCTTTACAGCTACTTTTGGCAATAGTCCTTATCAGGAAATCTTTAAAAAATGCCTTCAATTTCCATAAGCTGCGCTACCGTGCATTGACGTTTGAAGGACAAGCACAAGTCGCCATTTAGATCTCTGGCTATCAAGAATTCCTTAGAATTCCTTCAACTAGATAGTGGTCAGAGCGGGGCTTGAACCCGGACCTCCGGATTTCACGTCCGACGCCCTAACCACTTGGCCATGCTGACAATAGCAGAAACAATTTGTGGTTCGTGGTGATTCGTTCGCGACCTAGTGCGAGTTTATTTAATAAGCAAGGACAAGACAGATAGAAGATAACTAACAGAAAATGTTTATGTATATTAAAGAAAATTTAGCTATAAATTTGGTACATTCTTGCAACAACGATCACACGTGATGAAGTCTTGTCATATGGGGTGCTGGGTATGCATTTTCCTAATTTTCGCCGTCGGCCTACTTCTGCAGAAGAAGAACAAAGCAAGAAATAATAAGGTAGTCTTAGACAAGAAACTTTACTCCATAGTCTCTCTCCACACAGGTGTATAAAGGGTTACCGGCGACCTAGTGTCGGGGGTAACCCTGCGATGGACTAGCATCCCATCCAGTAGGGAGTAGCAATACTGTCAGGTCCTTTATGCTACAGAAACCGGATAAGCTCTGGCCCTGTGGGCCTCCTTGGCTCGTGTGCACTTTACCTTACGTTATTAAGGAATACGCTTCACTTTCCATGTCAACTTTCATTTTGGACATTAAAAACAACAGGATCACAAAAAATTGTCACACATTGCTTTGCTTCTATTTCATTTAAAGACTCAAACGCGACCGTAGAGCCACCTTGTACAAGAAAGTAGTGCTCTGAGTAGCTATTATTTGAGTTACACTTATAATTTTGTCCACCATACGCAGCCCCACAGGAATTTTAGCGTTCTTTTGAGTAGTAGCAATTTAGGATTTCATCCACAGACTCAAATGAAAGCAAGAGTCCCCTTGTATACAGCATAATAAAAAAGCACCACAGGATCTTCCCTGCCCCATAGACTCAAACGTTAAAACCAGATAGTGCAGCAGAGTAATAAATGGCTTACATGCATGTCAGAATTTTATTCACAGACTCAAGCTACAACCACCTTGCACAATGGTGTTTCTGGCGGTACCATTCTATCGAAGCTGTACCTTGAATTCTGCATTGGTGCATGAGCAATGCACGCTGTTAACATTACCTACGTCATGCATTCAAGATAGGAAAAAACCCAAAACAAACCTAAAGTAGAAACCAGAAACGCTTACCTTGCAGCAGATGTTCTTCGTCGGCCGTCGATACTTTCCCAGTTTTAACTGGCAGTTCGGACATACGTGTTCCACATCTTGAAACCGTTTCCACAGAAACGGCACCAGGCAGCAGCCTCCGAGGCATCCCAATAAGCACAGCGCCGCTGCAAACACAATCGTCATCTTTCCAACCCTATACGTCACCATAGTCATCACGTGATTCTTGCAGGATCCACAGAAGGTGTACAGGGACTCATCTTTGAAATCCTCGCGATCATCGACGTTAAAGGACTCCATGTGAACCACTGGACTTTCTCCATCGCTGTCGGATTTGTAGTTTATTGTTGGCTGAGAAGAGACTGCAAAAACGAATGGTAAAAGCAGTTTTCTTAATCAACAAAGCACGCGAGAAATGGTAGATCTCGTGGGACCTCAGTTAGCGACCTTAGCTTAGATCGGAATGAAAGTCACTGAATTTGGCGCATGAAGGACTACTTTTCAAAGCTGGCGTTTATGCTTTTGTTCATCTGCGTTATCGCACCAATCGCGTTGGTATACCTTCGATCAGCAACACGGTAGGAACGATAGCCTGTTCCAGGCTCCAAAGTAGCAATAGGAATAGAGCGAAATAAAGAAAAGGGACGCGAAATAAAGCGCATGTCGCCCCTTTCCCACTTAGTATTCACGCGTTTTATTGTCGCGTTTGCTTTTTCACTATCTGAGAGTCTGGAACAGGTAAAGAGGAGCAAAGGGACTGGAGATGTGACTGGTTTGAAATTCGAAAGTTCTTCTACTACTCAATCACCTTTCCGTACTCAACTGGATCTGAAGATTGCTAGGTGAGGCTAATTATGAGGAAGAAAACTTCTTTCATTTATATAAAAGTAACCAAATTCACCCAGTTACACGCGAACAATTCCTAACTATAATACCTTATTTATATAGCGCTATTTCTACTAATTATCCCATAGTACTTAACGAGAAAAGGCAGAGGAACGACAGGTAACAATTCTTCCCGGCATCACCCTGGACAGGAAAGTTGGTTGCTTTAGAAAGGTATCAAGGAAAGTGAATTTCACTGAAAAAAATTTGTCAAGATCGCTTATATGGTGGTGGATCAGAGCGGTTAGATTAAACAAGCTGTGTATTTGCATTTGAATTGAGGACGTCGTTTGCTTTAATTCAATCTTATGCTAAAATAAATTATTGTAACACTTGAAATTCTGACCACTAGAATAATCAGAAGTGTTACAATCACGATGATTATAAAATCAGTATTATGCATTGCATACTGGTCATTTTATTCGTTAGCTAACTACAGGGAGAACAGCTTTACTGAATGTATATGATCTCGAAATTCAAGTTACTACATGCGTTGCAAATTGTAACTGGCTAGTAAGAATAAGGCATTTGAAACAGGACTCGACTTGTAACTTTCATGTTTTAATGTTATGTAATCGAAAATGAAGGCACAGCCATATCATCAAAAAAATGTTACCCTCTTTGAAAAACGAAAACTATTTTAGTCGTTTTCGATCGGCCGTAGAGAAAGAGATACAATGAAAATTTCAAAGGAAAAGTAACAGACACAGTTAGCGAATTTGTCCTCATTTCCTTGTACCATAATTGACTAGATATTTTTACAGTCATGATGTTTTGACAACATTGTGTTACAAGCTGAAGTTCATTTAATTTCACGAGAAAAATACGTTGCGTCTAAATAAAGGCATTCCGGGAAGAGAATAGACAGATTGCTCGCTATAATTCCCTTATTCCATTGATCTTTTGGACGCTTATGAATACTAAATATATCCTAAAAATAAACGGTAAGTATATCAGCAACTTTTGTAGAAATAATGGAGCAAAGTAATAAAATTTCCCGAACAAGCGGTTTCGTTTGTATGACAATTTGGTTTGTTCTTTCTTTATGGGTTTAAAAAAGATTGAAAAAAAATTATTCTACGCCTAAATAATTGAGAAAATTTATTTTGCAATGTAGACTCATCACTTAGCATTTACGAGTGCCATACTTAACATCGTACATCGTACATCGTGGTATAAATACACTTATAATTTTGAATACCAATGACTATAATCGCAGAAAAGAATTAAATAAATGCAACCGCAAACTTTTCTAAATAGCCAAAATCAGAACTACAAATCGAAAAACTGGCACGTTGTATGTTTGTTCTTATCTCGGATAATGGCTAATCGAACTAAGTCGCCTTTATTACTATTTTCTGAACACTCCGTCGATGCATGACCGAAACATTTCAGAAATTCAACTTACCAGGTATATTAATGCTATGAGTGCTTCCGGATGGCATCTCAGCCTCTGAATTACTCATGGTAAGGCGTTTCACTGACGGCGAAAAAGATATTTTCTTCCCCACAGTTAGTTTAAGAATCGATTTTTATTGTCTGCATTCTTCTCGGTATATGACAGACGTATAACGTTACGCTTACTAGATAAACCAATGACACTGCATCCTAGCAGAGCCTGCGAACTTGTAAGTGTTCTTTTACCTTGACCCTCACAATAGCTTCTGGGGGATTGGAAACGATTGAAAAGTCTCTCAATTCTCGTTCCCAGCGTCACCTGATCCTCTATATTTGCGTTAAAGCCAGCAGGGCCTGTGTTTGAGGGGTGTTTCTCGTGCTCAGGCACGGTCAAGAATGATCAAACTCGAAAACAATTTTCTTTAGAATGAACTTTTTAAACTTCTTTATGGGAGTCTTAATCTGAGTATTCACCAATGAAAAAACCCCATTAAGCAGTGATAAAACATGACGCTATTTCGAATTGTGACTTAGTCAATTACGATGCGCTTGTGGCGCATTTTTCCCCTAAAAATAGCAAAATTAACTCTAAAAATGTGTCTAGTTACGGTATCTGATCCTGGCTATGGCTCTTAGTACCATAAGAGATCAGCAGCCTCTTTTTCTGGCGTTTCCCAGGCCCAGTTATCCTAGGGAAGAGGTTGTTCCAGGAAGCGTCGTATGAAGAAAAATTTCGCTCCCCACTATCAGAGCTGCTGAAACAGGCTAGACGATAGTTATCTACCTAATTCAAACTCAGTTCAGTAACTTATCTACCATACCGTGCCCAAAATCCCCTTACGCATTCAGGACCAACACTCTTACTTATGGAAAACGTGCTTATTTTCAAGACAAGATGGAATATTCAACATGACACGAGCATGGGACAAAAAGAAATTTAATCCCCGAAGAGAACCGGTCGGAGGTACTAACCACTGAGCTACTGGGAGACACGTGGGGAGCTACTCGTAGGTCATGTTTATTATAGGTTCATGGAAACATGCTTCCTGCATACTTCTACCTATGGTAGAAAAGCACCAAAGCAGTAATAATAAACCAAAACTAAACACGGATGGTTACAACTCAGGGAGATTAAGATGGATTATGGCGGAATGACAAACTTGAAAAAAACTTGCCAATTTTTTCGGCAAGATGCTTTGTCCGTGACGTAGCTCCTTTAAGTTTTGTGCAGGATGATAAACAAAGAACGATAGTAATTTTGTTAAGCTCGAAGAAGAAATAAGAAAAGATGGAATATTCAGCATGTTACGAGCGTGGAATAAATAAAAAATGAGAGCCCCCGACGGAAATCGGAACATGATCTTCAGGACACCGGTCGGACGCTCTTTGTCCACACACGGGACATCTAGTGAATATTCCATCTTTTCCTATTTCTTCTCAAAGCTTCAAAAACTTTACCACCTTCCATTACTTTACTTGTTTTTATAGACTATGAGCAGTTCCAATTTTCAGCAAAGGATATTCGAGTAAGAAGCGAATGTATGCCGCAGGAGACTACCTTAATGAGCCAGTGATTTCATTAATGAGGAGGAGAGGAACCAAGATAAAATAGGTGCTTACTAGTTTTATGGCGAGCCTTCAAAAATCGGTGGGGATGGATGCTGAGTAATGGTGGACTTTTTTTCCAATTAACCGGTATACTAAGAAAGAGATTTGCACTTGCCATGTACACTAATTCGTTCAGTTTTCATTCTTTTTCATTTCATTTTTTTACAGGAGACAGGAAACTGGAAGAAATGGACAAAACGTAGAGAATTTTCCGATTTTTCTCCAGGACACGAAAAGACGAAATGGTCTTGTGAAAAATTTTTGAGCCGCATGATTCTCATCCAAAAACTACTGGATCCAAAAAATGTGACAAAGTCACAGCCACCCGTGACATAAAATACTGGGTGTCCGAGGATGCGATAGAGAACTGGGAACGACCATATGACTTGGCTACCAAGCTTTTCAAAAAGAAACAAACAGTAAATTGTGACCCAAAGACCTGCTTGTTTCCTACAATATTTACTTTCAAACAGTGATTAAAATGTCGAAAACCAACAGCGATAAGGACTTCAAAATGACCAAAGAGGTGAGTGAGATGAACATCTAAGTTAAATGTCGTCAAAAACCGAGTTGTTTTTTGTGCAGAGTATCATGTTAGGTTTGAATTATTTAAACTTGTTTGTAACCAGCCGAGAAAAAATTAGCTTAATCAAAGGCGTTTTAATTCTATCTACTATATTGTAAGTAAACCGTTTGGTTTGGCAGGACATAAAAATGTGTATTTAAGCTTTAAAATGTTGTTAGCAATAAAGCAATCGACTGGTGGACTACACGTGATTTAAATCAGCTGAATGAATAGTAAATTTCACACGGTATTACATCAGCATTATGGTGATGGCTACGATGTGGAGCTTAAAAATGTTTATATTTTTGTAGCGTCAACAGGTTTGCAGTTGGTTTATCGCCATGGTTTATGTCCTCAAAAAAATCTGTTGATATAAAGGCTGGTTTTAAACATCTTGTTACTGCACTACTCCTTACATATTCAAGAAGTTCAAATGACCTTAACCTTTTGGTCACAGATGAGGAAGGAAATAAAAAATTTCAGCTCTGCGAAGGTGAAAGGTCTCTCATGTCCCAGTAGAGGACCTTCACCTAAAAAACGTGGATGACCATTAGACCCCTTAATTTAATTAGCTGTTAACGAAAAAAAAGTAATATTAAATTATTCTGAGTTGTACAAAACCGATTACTTTGTAGGAGCTTGATAAATTTGAAAAAGCCTTGAAAGATGAAGAGTTTCGCAAACTGTTGGTGGAATATGCCAAAGAGATATCAGATCCTGAAAACAAGAAGGTAAACTTATCAGCAAATGCAGAATGGTTATATGGCAGTCAAACCACAACCACACCAACACTTGTACTCAGTATTCAAACTTAGGGCTGTTCACATGATACCAGAATGAGTTTCATTCCGGAATGAGTTTCGTTCCAGAATGAAGTTCGTACTGCATTCACATGACAAAATCGACCGACTCAGCCATCTTGAAAACGACCGTTTTGTCCGCCATTTTGAAAACGATACGCATGCGCCACTCGCCCCAGACTACGCAGTTTGCGTTTTCATCTCGGAACGGAGTTCGTTTTCAGTTTACATGATACCAGAATGAAATGTCATACCAGAACGAGAATTTCATTCAGATTGAAAACCGGAATGAACTCATTCCGGAATGACTTTTGCGGGATCTAACTTTCGTCTCAGTATCATGTAAACAGATACAGAGAAATATATGGGGATGGAATGAACTCGTTCTGGAATGAAAGTCATTCCGGTATCATGTGAACGGCCCCTTATGCATGGTTCAATTCTACGTGTTACCATGCCCCCCCCCCCGGGCATACCCCCGGGGATTTGCAATTTTGTTCTCATTTGGCGGTCTATTCCCCACCCCCGGGCACGCAGAAAGAGACAATTCCCCACCCCCGGGACTCCTCATCGACCACAAATACGTTGTTTTGTGTACAAAGCATCGATTTCCGTACAACAGCAAAACCAGACGTTTTGATAAGAACTTAAACGCTTTTCTAGAGTTTCTTGAACGAAGGACACTACATGTATAATGTAATAAAAACATGAACACTATATTTGAAAAAGAAAACTGAAGAAAAACCTCTAACCGCACTGGCATACGGCTAGCAGGTAAAGAAATGGTCTTCGCCACGTGATTTATTCTAAATCTAGCACATACGCACAACCTGGAAGAGGCCCGTGAACAAATTGCTGGCAGCATTTTAAAGGAGTTCTTCTTAGCTTGTTTCATAAGAATGAACACTGGACTGAGACCTCTGTTTAATATAAAGCTGTGCATCCGTTTTCATATAGAGTCTATTTAAGTCGTCTTAGTATATACGTAAATACGCTGAAGAAATATGTCTTTGTTTGTGACGAATGCCATCCATTCGAGTACGCATCAAACGCACTTTCGTTTAACAATTTAAAATAGAGATTTTACAGATTTAATTTTGAGAGATTATTCTTCTCTAACCCGCAGTCTGCTGCAAATTCTAGCGATTCTCACTGGAAATAGGCAGTCTTCTCCACGCGGTCCGGCGTCAACCGAGAAGTGACGTACTTCACAAGAACAACAAGAAGTTATTTTCGATTTGCCCCGCCCCCCTCCCCCCGGGACAAGACGGCTTCAAACAATTCCCCACCCCCGGGACCGAAGGGCTGGACTTGTCCCCGGGGTTGCCCGGGGGGGGGGGGATGGTAACAGGTAAAATTGAACCATGCATTAGGTACCGTTTACATGAGCTATTTCATCCCGGGATGACTTGCATCTCATCCCGGGATGACTTTCAACTCAGTGTCTGGTCATTTACCTGTAAGTGTTTACATGATTTGAAGCAAAAATGTGTTTGTCCCAGGATGATTTCATCCCGGTCTTCAGCACCGAGATGAAATCATCCCGGGGCAGACACATTTTTGCTCAAAATCATGTAAACACTCAAAGGTAAATGACCAGACACTGAGATGAAAGTCATCCCGGGATGAGATGCAAGTCATCCCGGGATAAAACTCATCCGAGGATGAAATAACTCATGAATGTAAACGGCGCCTTACAAGGTTTTGCATATGCTATGAATTTTTTTTTAGTGTAAAACACTGATGCATGTGAAGAGCTTATTTTTTTTAAATTTTGCTCAGTAATGACCTTTAGTTTTTTAACTATCCAATTGACTTGGTGAAATCTGTGAAAGTTTTTAGCTTTCAGACAAAAATAATAAATGTGTGGATCATTATTTAACTCACAAAATTAGCAGTGACTGGAAAAACTTGAGGAGTTAGAGCTTTTTCTTTTCTTTTCTTTCTTTTGCTGTATTGGAAAATCATTAATTACTGATGCCCATTTTGCTCCAAGCCATCATTCCAGATATTTAACCAAAGCTTTATCTCTTATCTGGAACACTGCAAGTCTTTCAATTTCATAACTTTAAATGTGGCTAAATACTCATCTTGTGAATCTGTATCATGTTCTTATTATGGTTTATCATAATTATTGTTATAAAAATATTCTTATTAGCATGAAGATATTACATGACTTTGTCTGTCACTCTGTTGAAAATATTTCATGAATATCCAACATTTAATTTTTAATTTTTGTTCAGTATCAAGGCTGTACATTTAGATAGTATACTAGAGTTCAATAGAACTCCTTATATTACATTTGGATCCATTTTTTACAGAAATATGAAGAAGAAATAGCGCAGATGGAGAAAATGAGGGGAGTAGATGTGAAATTTGTTAATCCTGAGGTAACAAAATACTCTTCATTTGCCTTGATGGAAATCTTATACAAAATCCTACAGGATTTTCTAGGATCAATTAGGATCCTACAGGATCCTGTAAGATCACACGGGATCCCACTTTGGATCCTATAGGATTCTACAGGATCTTTATTAGGATCCCATAGGATTTTAAGTAGGATCTTACCAGGATCCTGGGTTAGGATCCTATAAGATCCCACAAGGATCTCATTAAGATCCTGTGTAGACTTTCTACTAGCGTGGTAAAAAGTAAAGTCTTCACGAGGCGACTATCTTAGAACTGCCAGAGCTCAGCCCAGTTTCTGCAACATGAAGCAGCTAGGAGCATCACAACTCCTCCCTGGATGAGCCTTGAACCACCCACCCTCCGTTGTTTCGATCAAAGGTTCAACATGCTAACCACTGCACCTCTAAGCTGTATAACAAATTATGGAGTGAATGAACTTAACATTTACTGATTTTAAGATACAATTATTAATTCAAGAGTAGGTCAATGTGTAACGTAATATTGTGGAATATTATTGTTAAATATACAGCTGATGCCCAAGAATACAACATGGGGACCTTAATCAGGCTGAAGGTCTCTCTCTGAAAACTGTGGACACCCAAGTGAGGCACACTGTTGCTGAGGGTGGACATTACATCTGCCACAAATAACGGTGTTACAAACTGTGACTTAGAGCATAATTGTCTTCTTTTATAGGATGGTTATGTAGTCAAGACAACAGATTGTAGCTGTGGAGTGAAAGCATTTGTCAATATTTGTTCCAATCAGAACATCGGTCAAGCCACATCACAGTACATGGAGAAAGAGGAAAATGGAAAAACGTAAGCAACTGGACTGAAGTTCTTAGTTTAGAGACCTTTGCTTATAGCTAATACATTTAGATGCAAGAGGCTGAAACACCCCTGCACACTTTATTTTCTTGCATCTTTTCACATGGGTCATGTACATAGCAAAAATTCCAGTGCACCTCTGGAAAAAGTATGGTAAAGTTGATTTTCTCTAATAAAATATTTTATGATGGGAGCAAATTTGCTTTCCCAGCATACAAGCATCTATTATTTTTATTGACTTCATTATATAATCAAAGCTGGTCATTTTACTGACTTGTTTTAAGATTCTATTTTCAGCAGTACTTTTTACAGTCAATGCGCTTCACGCATGAACGGTCATTTAATGAAGATTGCATTCTTCACGTGCGCATTCCTTTCTTTAATTGGATAAACGTATTCTTGTACATAGATTGAAAGATAACGATTTTTTTTCGATGAACGAAATCGATTCTTCAAAAGGTCACACGTAACATCAGAAATCGTCTACATGGCACACTCGGAAGAAGTGCTAATCAATTACTTCAGGGATGTCATCCGTTATCAAGGATCTTAACCTCCACAAGAAAACAAGAAAATGGTTGAGTCGTCGTGTGGACTGAATAGTGTCGGACGATTTTATGAACAGCTCCTTTTGGCACTCTTGTGTTCGGTGGAATATCTGACAACCCCAGTCCAGCATTGAAAAGGTTAACAATTTCGTTGCTTGCATTAAAAGGCAAAGATTTACTCGTTCCTTGCATTAGGAAGGCAAAGATTTACTCGTTCCTTGCATTAGAAGGCAAAGGTTTACCAGGATCCCAAAAGCTCCCAAGCGAATTTCTTGCCATTTGGAGTTGGGAAACCTAAACTTTCATGTTCCGATCATGTGCAAACCTATGTAGACCACAACACACCGTGGCGAAAACCGTTACAGGTTTAAAATTTTGGCAGCTGTTGTTTATATTTTCTGCGGGTTTCCAATTAAGCCACGAAACCTCCAGCCAAAGAATAAGTTGCCTTGTTAAAATTAGAGACTCCTTTGGATTTTCTTTCTAATGATTTTCTCTTTACAGGTTATTTTTGTCGGTTTTATGTTCTCGCCATTTTTTGTGCCGGCTTGAAAACAATAAAAATATCACGCCTGACATACCGGAAAATTGAGCTAAAAAAACTAACTTTTCAGTTCTGTTCGGAAATTTGAATTATCATTATGATGTAACAAAAAAATTTTTGAATAACTGTTTCGAATATAGAATCCAAGTTTCAAAGAATCGCTAAATTTTTTGAAGAATGAAATCGAAGAATGAACTAATCAATGAATATTTGAAGTTGAGCGTTCATGCGTGAACCACGTTGACTGTAAGTACGCAAAAATAAATGTAAAAAGCTGACATTTCGGTGTCTCCATGACATCATTATCAGGGCTAAAAAAAATCGCTTTTTATTACTTTTTAAGTCTCAGTGGATTTTCAAAACAGTCCCAATATCAAAAGTTAAAAAAATTGTTTAGGATTTCTATTCCTACCCTTCCTGGTCCCCTCACTATTTCCTCGCTTTTAAGAACTCATGAATTGTACTTCTTCCTCCTTTAATGCTCTTTTTTGCAAAATTAGGAAAGCAGGCCAGCAGTGGAATATTCCTTACAGCTTGTCCCAGCCTCGAGATGATTTTGACAGAGGTAACTAAACAGTATGATCACATCCGTGATAAAACGTCTTCAGTCAGGAATTAACATTGATTTACATGTAAACAAACATCAGGAGATTTGAGTTCCGATATGAGAGTTGAGTAGTGGACAAGTGCTTAGCAAGCCAGGCATTGGCATCATCAGAAGATTGTTATTTGGTGTCTGGTCTCTGCATCATTTTCTTTCTTTAAACAAGAAACTAGTTCATGGCTATCAACTTTCCTTGCATACCAGAGATGCAGTGGACTAGCATTGTGTTGCTGTAGAAAGCTATAAATCCAGAGATGTAAATGTATCTCAGGCTGCCAAGGAAGGTTTTCTTGGTTTGAACCTTCCACCCCTCTGTTAACTGACTACATGAACCTTGCACAACATAACAGAGATTGGGTGCCCAGGATACCCTGGGGCCTTCACTGTGGTCAGCTGGCCCCCAGATGGACTACTCCATTGCTGACAAATCCCTGCCACCCTTCATGT
Source organism: Siderastrea radians (assembly GCA_964017195.1). Taxonomy (NCBI): domain Eukaryota; kingdom Metazoa; phylum Cnidaria; class Anthozoa; order Scleractinia; family Rhizangiidae; genus Siderastrea; species Siderastrea radians. The sequence goes on along the minus strand of OZ024897.1, from coordinate 37,801,101 downwards.
CCCTGGTTCCAGAAAATATCCATACCCCACCACAGAGGGTCATTGGGAATTCTGAGGGGGAGGGGGTCTTAAAGGCCAAAATTTTTAAAGGAAAGTTTGAGCCTAAACTGGAATTTCCAGAGGGGTTGGGGGGGGGGGGTTCAAAGCAAAAAAACCCTCCATGGGGGGAATATGGATATTTTCTGGAACAACAAGATAAAAAGTAGGCAAAGTGAGGGAGGGAAGGACACTGCTCGCCGCCATTTTGAATCGTACTTGACGTCAAATTGTACAACGAGACCAGCAGTCGGGTAACTTGGGCTCTAAAAAACGAGCCTACATTACCCGACCGCTGGTCTCTTTGTACATTTTGACATCATGGACAAGCGGCCAGGCTGCTAAGTATGATTCAAAATGGCAGGGTGCAGTGTTGAATTTTGGCCCTCTTTGGAGAGGAATTTCAGTGGGAACGGATGCACTTTAGAAGCTAAAACCATGGTCAGTAACTCAGCTTAGTGTTATCTTTTTGTTGGAGATTTCAAAAATACACCATTTCTGGAGTGACCTTCTCCTTTAATTTAACCCAAAAGGTGACAGTTTGTAAATTTTATAAGTTTTAGCCTAAGATTATATATATTTTGAACCTTTAATCTAGGATACAGCTGTATGTTAGTCAGATCAATAATAATAATGATAATATTACTATTGCCTAAAAAAGAGTCTGTCATCATGAATTGAAAAGCAGCATTCAAGTTATACAATCACAACATCAGTTCAGTTAGTTTTAACTATTAGAATGATGTTTTTCATTCACTTAGTGGGGAAGAAGTGTGTTGTGTATGATGCTGTTTTTCACCCTGACACTTACAACAAGGGCCAAGAGGTATGATCAGTCAAATGCAATAATTAGGCTTTTTTCGTTCAGCTCTCTATTTGTTACACTCCTATTAATTAACCGTTTAAATGATAATCAATGGTGTGAAATTAACAACAGTAAGGTCAGTGTCTTCAGTAGTAGTCGATTTGCCCAAAGTGCAGACTGTAGCCTTGAGTTACATGTACGCTACCATGTTTGGTAATTTGACAATAATCAATGCTTGAGTTGATTACATTACACAACTAAGAAATGCTAGCCTCAAAAATGATATCTGTTGGCATTCCCTTGGTTAAGACAGCATTCAACTTGACAATGACTGGTTAAGCCCACTGACAACTCTACACTGTTTAAGCAGAACCACTAGTCAAGACTAAGTTTATAAAGTAAGTATGGTGTATTAACAATTGAAAAAACAAATAATATAAAGCCTTGATTTTTAATTTACTTTTTGTCTTAATAGGATAAAAGATTTAAACAGTTGATGATTGACACTGCTTTTGATGGGATACAAAGAGAGTTCAAACTAACACTGGACAGGAAAAGTAAGCAGCAAGACTACCTAAAAGTTGCTATATAATTCAAATTACCAGCATTCCACTATCATTGGCTGCCAACATCATATTGACCAGCTTCCATTATCACACGGTTGCTAAATTAACCATTCCAGTGTCACCACCAAACATTAAGAAGTCTAGGAAGCTAAATGTGAATGTAAGAAAACATTGGATGACAGCTACATGTAATTACAGTAGTTGCTGAAAATAATTTTTATTATTTTTGTCATTTGCATTTTTTCAGACCTCAAATTTCCAAAAATGAAGTTTAAGGGAGTCAAGAAAGCCACAGTTATAAGAACGAAGACGAATGAGGTATTACTGGGGAGACCTTGTAACTATATTCACTTGTTGTTGCCTTTTTTTCTATTCCACATGCACAATATGCCTTTTTAAGACCCTGTCATGTGACTACATGTACATGTACATGTATGTCGGTCATGGGGAAAAGGGGGCCATGGTCTCTCCCCAGCCCCCATGCACTTTTCACATTTACAGTTGTATTTGTTTTCAACTTGCACTACTTTGTTGGATCCCAAGAACTTAATTTTTAGCCAGCAACGACTGGTTAATCTCATCTCGCTGTTCTCTTCTCACTGGACAATTCGCACAATGGCGTGGACATGGCAAAAGCTACTGTGTTGGGGTGCGACATTTTATGTTTGAAGTGTGACAATTTCTTCTTGCTCACCGTGCACGCCTCCCCGACACAGTAGATTTTGTCTTGTACGAATTATTTAGCATATTTGCATATATTTGTGCGCAGAGGTCGGCGGTCGAATACCGACATTTGATTTCTTATACAAGAAGCTCAAAATATTGCCGTTTATGGTGACAAAATGTTGGGAAAGATGGAACTTTTCCGGCGTATAGTTGTTTTTCGACTATGGATTCATTCAGGTTTGAGGAAATTGTGAGTGGAAATGGTGCATTTCAAGAAATATAGCTCATTTAGCGAAAAGAGGTATGCTTTGAAATGGCAGACCAGTGTGCAACCTTTGCATAATATTACAATACTAATTGGGAGCAAAAATTAGAAAGACGCTTATTCTCGCTCAAAACGCTTCAAATCACCCTAAAACGCCGTTAAATAGCAATCAATACAACACAGAAACAAGGTGAACCAGTTATATTATGAACTATTTCGCATTTATGGTATTTAGAGCGTCTTAGTTGCATTTTCCATACAAACTCTCATATTTTGCCGACTTATAAAATATGCAAAAATTAACAGGTTATTATATGCGCTCCTCTCAGAGTGAGCTTGGGTAACCTGTGATTTAACTAGTCAGGCCAACGTTTTCAAGTTTTTTCCTTTGTGTCTCAGAAAAAATTTGTACAAATAATTAAATTGGTTCTGGCTCATTCTTTGTTTGAAAATTCACCTGATAATCGTTTGCCTGCAACAGGTCTACAAACAGTTCCTGTTTGAGCAAGGTGCTTGAACATGTTATACATAAATGTAGGACCTTTTTTACCCAAAAGCAGGAAAATCGTGATGACATCAATTGCCACTTGGTTACTTAGAAGATCTGTCACAGAAGAATGCTTAAAAAATGTGAAGAAAAATTAACAAACAGCTGAGCCTACATTGGTGCTTTTCTTTCTTTAACCTTTTTTGGGGGGGGATTTTTTCGTCTTTCCAGGTTGCAGAAGGATCTGCTGAGTTGACAATTGGTGGGGAGAAATTTCCATATCCTTACGGTGACATACCTGCCGGTGCACACCAGCAAGAGAAACAGGAAGAAGCCAAGAGTGAGAAAACAAAGAAAAATTCATCTGATCCCAGTGTGCCAGAGTATAGAATAGTGCATCGGGGACATGTTGACCTCCAGAACTTCACATATGCAAGGTCGTTATTGCTGTCAATCCTCCCATTGCAGTCACTCCACCTATTAATTACAGAGAGTTCACAAACTGATATAAACATCATGTCTTTCACATGTTGGTTTCTCCATTTGGGAGATATGACTGTTTACGTAGCCTGCGAACACAGCTGTATTTCCGGCTGGCGGAGAGAAAAGACAGCCGGAAAATACGTCTGTGTTCGCATGCTACTGTTTACCTAGTGCATAACTGGCTTTTCTAATAATGATAACGATAGCAATAATGATGACAATAATAATAATAATAGTTATTATTATAATTATTATTATTATTATTATTATTATTATTATGAAATATTAATATCTTTGCTTACTTTGTAACTCGTAAGGGCCATTAACAGTATACAAAAGGAATTAGACCGTGTCTTTGCTAAGCCACAAAGTTTATGAAAATGTGCAGTATATGGATATCAATCGCCTGGTTTACGTAAGCCATATCTGAGCACAACCAGCAGTTTTCAACCCATAAATAGAAATTACCCACGACTTTGTTAAGCTGTAGCTTGGCTTTAAGCCATGGCTGAATCCTGTACCTATCGTATTGTTTTTCAGTATTTCCTTGCATATTTGACTTTTTTGTGCACTCTTTTCTTATACTGTTATTTTAAATATTTTTCTTGTGATTTTTTTTTACAGAGATTCTAATGCAAATTCAAGACCCAAAGAACTTGTCATCTACATTGATTTGCCCAAGCTGGTGAGTTTGATACATGCATTCCAAACTACCATAAGTATTCAGGTTACATGTTCAGTGTGATTTAATGTTTCTTGAGAATGATAAGTTGAGTTTTGAAATTAAAATTGTAGTGGGATAAACAATACATTTTACAAAGTTTCCATTTGTTCGTTATGCGTTTTATACATGAGCCTCAGGCTCAAATATACGGGGCAACCTCATCCCATGCATTGACATTAATAAATGGATTGATTGATTGATTGATTGATTGATTGATTGATTGATTGATTGATTGATTGATTGATTGATTGATTGATTGATTGATTGATTGATTGATTGATTCCTTCCTTTCCTGGCTAAAATGAAATCTCTAATTGGACACCCTTGGGGTCGCATCATGGGATCATTAGGAGAGCTAAGGAGAGCTGCTTAGGAGAGCTGTCCTCCTATGGGAGGAGTCTGTTAGTGGAAGTTCGCATCTACTTTAATAAGCCATTCTAGCATAGCGTACTCGAGCTACATTGTTCAAACCTTACAGTGATGAGACCTACAGGCTAAGCACTAGATCATCATGCCCTCTGTGTATTATAAAATGAGAGAAATAACTGATTATGTTGGCTAACTCTTTTTCCTTGTGAAGTGAACTTCAGTTAACTTGTTTTCTTGCTTTGTAGGAATCTGCTGCCCCTGTGGACTTGGACATACTAGAGAAACAGCTAGTGTTGAACTGCAAGAAGCCACCTTACCATTTAGACATATCCTTTATTTGCTGTGGGATCGGAGTCACAACATTACAGCCAAACGAGAGCGAAAATCCCCGAGAGTTGACGGGAATTCACTCTCTTGCACCTGTTTGGCCTGAAACTGTAATGCACTTTTGGCGACATTCTTAAAAAATATATTGCTCAAATGTTCTTTAAATTTTATGAGAAATTGAACTTGTAATTCGCTTTCATTGACTTGGTCGGTCCAAAGCCCGAACCCAATGAAAATTGAATTCTCTAGGATCTGACGAGGGTGCAAATTCCCCGTTCTTTTGCTTTAAACTCTCTAAAAAAATTAAAAGACCCTCGCAGTTATTTAAACAATTTAAGTAGCTGCGAAGAAACAAAGCTTGAAAAAAAATTCAGGCCTCAAGGGGATTCGACCCATGACCCTGCAATTGCCAGTGCAGTGCTCTAACGAACTGATCTGTCAAGCTGACTGGGAGGTAGCTTTTAATATTTGAGTTCGAAAATGAATAGATGATAAGAAATACTATATGTCATTTAATGTATGTGATATAACATACAATACAGGTGAACTGCAGGTGAAAGAATTGATACACGGAAGACCCTCGCAGTTATGCTGAAATTTAACTCCCGCTCTCAATTGGCTACTTTCTTACACTCTAGAGACTCTCATGCGCTCTAGTTCTCGTTTGGCTCGGGGTTAAGTGAAGTTCTTACTGGTCTTGGTGGTAACTAGAGTGAAAAAAAAAAGAGTCATAATGCATGGCGGTTATTTTCCCTTAACAGTACGCACTTATCACTACCTTATCCAGTCGATGAAGAAAATGGCTCAGCTAAGTTTGACAAAAGCAAGAGACAATTGATTGTTACGTTGCCTGTTTTACCTCCACCGATGCCAAATTTCCAGGTACAAACGGTAGGTGGTTTCAACTCCATGATAATGTATACATTCCAATTTTGTGCCGCTTCTGAGGTATAACAGTGCAAGTAGCTAATTTGAGATGTGAACTGCGCGGTTAAGACCTAAGGGGCAAAAGAGAAATTCATTTGCTATACTGAAAACGGCTAATGGCCAATTCACATTCAGATTGCATGTAAAGTAAAAGAAAATATTTTCAAAATCTTTGGTTCCATTTGTCTTAGTCAATCCATTTTCAATTATGCTCAACGTCCCGGTGCTGACCGCCGGGCTTTTGGTTTACACATTTTACGCTGAATTTAGCTGCTACAAGCCGTTAACTGTGAGATTGGCTCAGAACCCAAAGAAACATTTCCCGCAGAATTGTAACAGACTGAGTAACAGCCATTGGAGTATGAACCCAGACTGAAACCATTTTTATATTCTTACAGGACGAGTTATCTGACGGAGAAGAACAGGTTGATGAAGCAAAAGAAACAGAAAATTTACACACTTCAGTGGAGTCCTCCTCGCCTGTAAGCAGGGAAGAATTGGCAGAAGCTGGTAGCGATGACGCTAGAAATGACGACATCCAGGCATCTGAGCAGATTACTGAGAAAAAGCTGGAGATCAACTCTGAAGACTCTTGCAATGCTACGAAAAGCAAAAGTCAAAATCAATTGGAAAATATGGGAAATGAAGTGCATGAGGTTGCAGATGATACGGATATACGATTCAAGCTTCCAAACTCTTCTTTAGGTATACCTCAACCTTCAGTTTGTAATTAGAGACCAACTCTGTCTAAAGCACTCGAGGGAAACGGAAAATTGGTTTAGAATATTGTCAAACTTTGCTGACATATCGGTGGTCGCAGAATCTGCTTTTTAGGTCTCATAAAGATAAATAAGGGGTACTCGTTAATTTAGGACACAAGAAGTCACACTTAACAAGACATTGTAAAGGCTGTAACTGGATTGTACCCAGGAGTTATATCATAAGTCGGTGAAGTATGATTGTCCGAGTAAGTGTAGTCCTGAGGGGGACTGTTTGTGGTGATATTGACTGACGTTTCGACAATGAACCTGAGAGGAAGTCATCATCAGAGTTAGATTGCTAAGCCTATTGTATGTGTATCTTGACTGCAAAAATACACCTAATGAAACACGCGTTACTTTGATGGAAATTGCATTTCATAACTATTTTTCTCCACAGGTTTTTCCTCGCCTTGTTTCTTTACCTGCCCGCCTTACAGCTATCACCAGGATAATGACGTCATCACATTCATCATCGATGTACCTGATATCGCCCTCGACTCAGTCTCCCTCGGTTTTAATAAGAACAAGGTCAGTTTGTTTGCCTCGGTGTTTTTGTTGTTTATCTCGTGTAAATGATACGTTAATTTGCGTGCTGTAGTGGATTTAAGCTCCCCTGACAAAAGTCTAACTTAAACCCTTTCTTTTCTTTGTTAGGCGTACATCAGTTTTCCATCCGGGACTTCTCACCCTGGAGAACTGCCTTCCCCGGATTATGCCCTATACTTTCAGTTCCCGGATGATCACAACCTCGACACAGAGCTCTGTAACATTGACGTCAGTGAAGAGAACCTCGTTCTGACCCTGCACAAACTGGAAGCGTGCAAAGGTCTATGGGACAGTTTCCAGGCGGGTTCTGGAGAAGAGAGTTTGGAAGTAAGTCTCGGTGTGACCTATGTTTCATTGCTATCTTTTTGCCTAAACAACCTCGTCTGAGGAAGCCGGGGTAGTTCGAATCCCGGTCGCGGCGTCATAAGTGCGCTGAGTTTGTTTTGTCTATGTTCTCTAGTTTTCCTCTAGTTTTACTTTACAAAGATCATTAGGTTCCGTTAAACCTGGGCTTGTAGTTGTGACAGGACAACACAATAAATACTCCCGTTGTTGACAAACGCCAAAACAGTCCTTTTCGCTTGCAAACGGCAACCAGCAAACATGGGAATTGGCAAGAAAAATACGATCACCGTACCTGGTGATATCTGCTGTTCTCGTTTATCGTGAACACGATGTTTTTAAAATCTCTCTAATTTCCCTGACCACTATACGGTACTGGTGAATTTAATGAATGAAATGTTTTGCGAGATATAAGCTTTTTCGTTTTGTTTTCTTTATAGACCAAATTCTTTGTAACCGAGGACGCGGTGGACTTGATGATGAAAGAAATCGCTGAACAGGATCCGTGGGTGCGTATATAGTGCGTGAGGAACGCGTTCTGACCGCGGTTGAAACAAAAATAACGACACACTCTGGATTAGATTGCACTCCTTAGAGAGCAAAGTGAAACTGCCCAGACAGACTGATGCTTTAATTTTTTTATTGGGAGTAGACCTTGTGAATGCTTTTTCTTTCTGTAGAAAAAAAAATGACGGCTTGAGGTATAATTTCACATTTTGTACGAAGTATATGGATGAACCGGGAAGTAGCTGGAGAATACCCCCCCCCCCCCACATGGAATCCGTCCCTGAAAAAATCTTGAACCGCGGTTGTCCATTTTATGAAATGAGGCACTTGAAGAACGAGGCACATTTCCATTGCTTTCCCTTGATTTATACAGGTATATTTTACGGTGGATATGCGGAGACACAGTCGGGAACACACAATTTGAACCTACCTTAAGTATATTTCAAAGTCGATGTGTGGATCCACGGATCCAAGGGTGCGTTTCTCGAAAGTCCCGAAAACATTTCGGCCCCGAAAAGCCATTTATAAAAATATGAACAACATATCTGTAAGATAAGAAATATTTAACTTCTAGCAAAGTTATATGCTTAGAAACTTCTTTGTTTACCAGATACAGTGCGAGTTACGGTGCCCGAAATCGGCCCGAAAAGTTTCGGGGTTTCCGAGAAACACACGCCAGGCCACTTTAATCTGTCGCGCATTCACGTAAATAGCCTTTTCAGGAATGTAGCTTTGAAGTGGCGTGGTACTGTACAGATACTTAAGTACGGAGTAACTGTTGAGAATGGTAAATCGCAAAATTTTTTCTTGCAAACCCAGCGCCACTCAAGCGTCTGTTCAACAGACTATACTGTTTTTGTCTGAAGTTTTACCTGTATTATTTAAGACCTAAAAGCAACAGGTACTAGACTTTGTACCTGTCGTAAGTTAAGACAATAAAGCACTTGTATTTTCAACACGTGGGTTTATGAGGAAGGGTGTTATAGTGAAGCTGTGTATACGAACCGTATCTTGTTAACGCTGTTTCGCTTTTTTGTTCTTATCTGGTTTAGGCGGCTCCTAAGGGCGAAGCAAGCGTGAAGGTTTCATCTATCAGTGATGATTGCCTTACTCTTGAAGTGGAAACCAATTTGATAGACTCTAGTGACGGGGACGTCTCAGGAATTCACGTTGAACCTGATACGAAGCACATGGGAGAGAATATCAGCTCTTGTGAAGAAGCAAGCGCAGACTTGGTTCACGAACCTCAAAAAACTGAACTTGATTCTTGCAGCGTGGAACTGAACGGATTTAGCAGCGAAACCTGCACGAAAGAGCACGGTCATTTTTGGAGGAAAGGTTCTGCGAGTTCCGACCCAGAGGTGGTCGATAGCGAAGGTGATTCGGCGGAAAAGGGGGATAATTTTGTGCCGATTGATGTTATAAGTAACGCTGTCAGGACAAGGCGATCTATTCTAAGACGGACTTCCAGTACCTCTACTGATGAATCCCTGGGGGATGAGAACGAATTTAACGGGATACCAGAGTCCCCGAGCAAGAAAAATGTGCGGTTTAATCTGAATCCAAACGTTCGTGTCTTCAGCAACAAAAAGGACAAAAAGAAAAGGAAATTAGAGGCGAGACTCAAAGCTGAGGCACGGAAACACTCAACAGAAAGCGAAGGAAGCGGCTCTGAACAGAGCAACGGGACGTCGCCCGTTGACGACGGGACGGGATGCAACGGGTTTGGGGAAAAATCCCTAGGGAAGGGTCTTGATGATGAGTCGATGACAAGTGTGAAATGTGAAGGGGTAGATAAGGCACAGTCCAATATCAATGTCAGTAATGATCAAATCACCGAAGCAACTGGTTCTCTAACGAGTGATAGAGAATCTTTTGGGTTGACGAACAATTTAATATTTGAAATGGATGACTGAAAGCTGTCATTCAATAGCTTTTATCGCATTCAAATGGTATCGTCTGTTAAGCTTTTAAATTAGGACAAAAGTGCTATTTTTAAAGCGAGAAATAACCTGTGAAAATTACCGGACATGAAATCCGTGCTGGCAAAACATCCTTCGGAGTTTTCGCGAGTGCTTGTCGGGTTGTTCGTGATTGAACAATCGGGTTCGGAAGTTCCTCGGGTACTTTTGCAAAAATTTGCTAAACAAAAAATGGCAAAGACAGTTTTCTCTGGGACTGTAAATTTGCTTGAGAATTTTGGTAGTGTCGGGCATCTTATGGGCTTTTACTGCGATATAAGTCGTTTTTCGAGTGGTTCGATCTATTGATCTGAAACAAAATATTACGATTATCGCTCTGCATAGTTTCCTGAGTGTAATACTGTCCCCGGTGATGTTTGAAAATTTTACTTTTTAGGCGATGTAGTCCTTTCTGCCAAAGTCGCTTATGAATGAACAACCAAGTTAGAAAAGAACTTATTTCACACAACCCCACTGAACTGGAATTTCCCTGCATGTCTAGATGTTTTGTTTAAATAAAATTACAAACTACGAGTATTGGCCCTGTTTATCCACCCCTGATGGGCCCCACACATGTCGGAAAATAATCGTTGACTTGTACTGTGGATACAGCATCAACTTATTCAAGATGGTTTCCTGGCAACAGTGTGGTTGGTATGTGAAATCAAGAATGCTAGCTGTACGTGTTAAAGTAAACTGTCCCCAAACATAAGAATATCCTCAAGTTACTCTGACCTGTTAAGTGTGATATCCTTTTGTGGACAGCAAAAAAATGTAACCTGTCGCTAGGAATGGAATTCTCTGCGCTTTATTTTAAGGCAAAGAAGAGCTTTTTTCCAGTTATTCTCACTCGATCCCTAGACATGATCACTGCTTAGCAAAGGACGAAAACTGGGTAGTTTTAGAGTCTGATGTCCTTTTGGGAAAAGGCATTTGTGAACAACTTACATATCAGTGATTGTAGCCGCCTACAGCTCGACAATAGGGCATTCATAGCTTTAAAGTGCTAATTTTACTATAGTAAGAAGCGAAGCAATGTCTGTAGGCAAACACACTATACCGGAGGGCACGGCTCGAAAACCATACCAGATACCATGTAGCATCGCGGGCTGAAGAGGAATAAAGTAATACGCACAAACGAAATTCTGCAGTGTAATAATGGCCTCGGCTCCCCTGAAAGGTTTCACGTATTTATTGAAATGGCAGCGTGTTTAATAGCTCAATTCGTTTCCGTGGAGTTTGGAGTACAGTGATACCCCGGTATAACAAAGTTTCAACAAAGTAGGAAAATGTGTATAACGGAGGTTGGTTAAAAAAGGAAACCCCTTATAACGTACTGGCGGCGGGAAAACGACTAAGATCTTCGTTGTATTGGGTGATGACATTTCAAACAAGCCTCGAAACTCGATTTTTTTGTGTGTGAATTTTTTATTGAATTTGGCCATATGACAATACGGTGAAACCTGAAACACGTGCAAATTGTAGGAAATAGTAAAATTTATTTCACCATTTTAATTTATTTTTATCACCATATTGTTGCGCTGCGATGCGTGGCAGCACGCGCGTGTGCCAAATAGGTCACTTGGGACTCGCGAGTTCAAATTTGCATCGAAAACTGCATTCCTGAGATGCCTTTAAGTAGGCAACTTGTGCAGATCATAGGCAGAAACAAATTTTCCATCAGATTCGAAAGTTTGTGCTCGATTTTAAGGGTCAGTTCGCGGACTCGAATGAGTCAAAATCAGGCCAAATCAAACTACAAAGACTGTTCTTTCGGAAACCGGGATTCTTTTGTCAAAGGCACAAGGTTAAGTGTATTAATTTTGGCGAAATCCCAAGCCGGTCGGAAATGCTGCATGCCTTGTGAGTATATATACATTTATAGAGTAGGTCAAACTTCAAGTTTCTAAAACCGCCTCCCGGAGCTTTAATTCGACAAACCAAGCACATAATAACATACATTAACACAGTGTTCATATTTCTAAGCGTTTTTATTTGACTTTCATCCGTTCAAAAAGCCTAAATTATCGTATTCACAAAATCCTTTGTACACAACCGAAGCGGCCATTAATATTCAGCTAGCACAGGTCCGCAACACAAACAGAGGATGGTAAGCCTGTGGTGAAAGCTTACCGTCACCACTGAATCTGAACTGTGCTTCTATCGGAATAAATGTGAAAAAAACGGCAAGTAATGTTGAAGAATGACTCAAGAAAACAACGTGTTCACATTACTGATTTAATAGATGCCGTCTTCCGTGAGTACATTTTCGGCAACAAATGTGTTTTTCTCTAGGATTTGAAACCAGTAGCTGAGTCGTCGTTGGTAGCCACGGTTTTCCTCCCACGTAACAAGCAGTTCATGCTGAAGCAATTGTGCAGCCGAGTTGTTCAGTTTTTCTCTACAACTACCTTGATCATATTCATTATGTATGAGTATTACACAAGTGATAGAATGCAGTGGATTCTCCCCCCCCCCCCCACCCAAAGAGACAGCATGTTAAAACCCGTGCCACCCCGCGAGGCATGTTCATCAAAGCGTTCGCCACACGCGAGGGCTGCGTGCCGTGTCCTCGTGGCATGTTCAGTTTTCCTGGTCGGAGGAAGTGCACGCCCTGGTTGAATTTCTCGCAAATTGCTCTTGAAGTTCATCTCACGAAACGTTTTTCCCTTTTCTACGGTGTAACCAAACTCATGTGGCGGGCGAAATGGAAGGGGCAGGATGTAATGTTTATCAGTTGTAATGAAGCAAATGCTCGTAAGAAGGAAAATTGCGTGAGTGAGTGTGAGTGAGTGTCAAAAGTGAGTGACTACTCAAGAGAGGTGTCCACTTATGGGTCGTTAGCGCTGTAACGTATTAAGATTTCAGTGCTCGTTTCGATCGGTTTAAAGTATCTGAGGTCAGTATGTAATAGTGTGAGACGAAAAACTCGTAGCCCGGGAGAGTTACCAAATCCAGCACATAGAATGAGCCTGGCTTACCAAACTCGGAGTTTAATTAGACGCTCATGTGTTACCGATAAAAGCATCTTCAAACTGCTTTTCTGGGGGCAGTCCGCTGGACGGTATGAAAATTAGGAATGTTAGTTACAAGCGTCGAACTTAATTTTAACATTTGTAATCTTAATGTATTTCTGAAGAAAATAAGAGAAACGGGAAAAAATGAGGGAATATTGTTTCACTAAGTCAAAATGGTACATTTCTCTCATTATTTTGCTTTATTTTCACAATTTTTTGTGTATCTTCTTTTTATTTTCACCATTTTTTAAACTGGAATCTGCTAACTGCAATGCTTTAAAGGCCCTCTTAAGTTGGCTCGCGGCTATTTATTAGCGGGGAGGCTCCATTTTTTAAATCAAATTTTCGGCAAGTAAGCTTTAACCGATTTCAGTGATTTTTGGTATTCTTAACAAAGAATGTTCGAATTTTACAAAACTTTTAGTTTTAGGGCAAACAAGTTCAACGATTAAGAGATACAAGCGCTATTCGAAGACCACCTTTTTCAGGGAAACGCGAGTATTTCCATTAAACAAAGATAGATTGTTTTCTAATTAAGCTCAATAAGTTCTAAGACTTAAAGGCTTGCTATGAGCAAGTTTCTACGAAATCGGCTGGGTAGAAATTTCTGCACGGTGGATTGTTGAATTTTGGCCTCAAAACATTTTGTTTGTGTAATTGCCTCAGCTTTTGCAAAAACACTAACGTAATGCTAAGATCGCACATATTTTTTGACAGCTTGATACCACCTAAAAATCTACTGAAAAATCCGAAAAGATCGGAAACTCCCAGTAAAATCTACAAGCAAATGAAGAACAGCGTGTTCATAGTGCGTAACTTGTGAATCTGAAGATATTCAAGTTTGTTCGACTGGTGAAAAAACTACCGATTTGTTTTCCCTTATTTCTGAGTATGATAAAATCCAGCATATATACAAACGACCTCACCTAGTTTCAGGCGTGTAGCCTCGACGAAATCCAACGAATTTGGCTTGTCAAGTTGGCTACTTCGCGTCTTCTACTTTATAAAATGGATAAAACCCTCGTGTTCCTGTAAATTATTCAAACTTACAGCGTTGTGGTATTTATTTTGCCACACGGGAATTTCGCCTCAAGGAGAAATGAAATGACAATGCGGTTGAGTGTGGTTTTCGTGTGCAATTTGTGTTGCAATGATTGACAATGATTTATTGTTCCAACAATGATGAATGGTTAAAACCCGTGATTCCCAAATGGCAAATAAATCCCGGAACGCGGAAAGTTTGAATAGTTAACAAGAACCCGAGGGTTTCAGAGCATTACATGGAAGACGTGAAGTAGCCAACTTGACGAGCCGAATTTATTGGATTTCGTCGAGGTTACACTCTTGAAACTAGGTGAGGTCGTTTGTATATATGCTGGATTTTATCATACGTAGAAATAAGGGAAAACAAATCCGTAGTTTTTTCACAAGTCGAATAAACTTGAATATATTCAGATTCACACGTTACGCACTATTAACATGCTCTTCTTCATTTGCGTGTAGATTTTACTAGGAGTTTCTGATCTTTTCCGATTTTTCAGCAGTGTTTTAGGTGATATCAAGCTGTCCAAAAATATTTGCTATCCCAGCATTACGTTAGTGTTCTTGCATCAGCTTAGGCAATTACACCAACAAAATGCTTTGCGTGAAGCCAAAATTTAATAATCAACTGTGCAGAAATTTCTACCCAGCCGATTTGGTAGAAACTTGCTCACGGCATACCTTGAAGTCTTGAGATAAAGCAGCTTAAGTCCAGCATTAACGACCTTCAACGCTCGCTCGAATTCACCCAGAAAGATCAGGCAGACGCCTTCGACCGCTTAGCAGAGTGTGAGCAAGAGCAAGCCCTCCACGATGACGAGCTCATCAGGCAGGAAATCTACAGCCGTAGATGGAACATGATTTTTTATAAAGTTCCCGAACGACCTGACGAAGACTGCACTACTGTTATCCGCGGCGTGCTTACAAACGACCTCAAAATCGATCGTGAGGATGTCGAGCAATTCAAATTTTGTGGCGTACACCGACTTGGAAAGCAAAGTCGAGGTCGACCAAGACCTATAATAGCTCGGTTCACATGTCGAAGCGACCGTGACAAAGTATGGAAATTCCGCCGCAACCTAAAAGATTCCCAAGTCAACATCGGTGAAGATCTTCCTAAGAGGGTGCAAGACATCAGGAAAAAGATCCTTGTCCCAGCAATGAAGAAGGCCAGAGCCATAAATCCTAGAAACAAAGCGTCAGTTATTGGTGACAAGCTTATTGTAAACGGCAAACATTATTTACACTACAACATTCCCAAACGATGGCTTTGCACTGAGTCATCAAACAATTCCAGCGAGGAACCGCCAGAAGATGCTGAAGAAATCCCAAACTGTGCACCTTGATGATCATGTCAGTGAGTAATTAGTAAATTTACGTCTTAAGACAAAAATCTTTGATACACAGAGATTGATCTTTATTCTATAAACTACTTTACCAGTATTTTCTAAAAAGCGGAACACCGGAACTTTAAGATTACGTTAACGTGACCATCACGCATACCCACTTGCTATCTTGCGTTCAGGCCACAAGAGCCTATTTTATTTTATTTTTCTTTACTTCTGTAAACGTCGTTAAATTTATGTTCGTAACCGGTTTATTTAGACTTTCTGTATACAGGTTTCTTATTTTCGCACTTGTATTTCATACGCGTCAAATATATGCAAATTCTTCCAAATTCTTCTTTACAAAAGGTTTTTTTGCCAAAAGTTGCTAACAAATGTTTTAGTTCCATAGGGAGAAAGCTGTCAAAATTACACTTGCTTTGTTCTGTGTTATATGCTGTACTTTTCTTCAATCAGCGCTTTCAATTTAAAGGGTATCACTATCAATGTAAGAGGTCTTAATAAATCGATAAAAAGGCGCGCGCTTTTCAGATGGCTGCATAAACAGAACAAAGACTTCACATTCCTTCAAGAAACATACAGCTCTAGTGATACTGCAAAAATCTGGGAAGCGGAATGGGGAGGGAAAGTGTTGTTTAAGCACGGGACCAGCCACAGCAAAGGTGTTATGATTCTGTTAAACCCTAAGTTAGACTGTAAGATTGAGAAAATCGGTCAAGACAAAAACGGTAGATTCGTTATCGCAAAATTAACAATTGATGATTCCCATCTCGTTTTAGTTAATATCTACTCTCCCAATGATATAAATCAACAAGTTCACTTCTTTAAAGAGCTACAAGATCAACTTCAGGAATACCCGCATGAAAACTTAATTATTGGCGGTGACTTTAACTGTGCTTTAACGCAGCGAGATAAATTAAGAAGGTGGGAACCCTGTCACAAGAAAGCTTTCAGTTATCAACGAAATAAATAAGCTATGTGAGCTATATAACCTTTGCGACATTTGGCGCTCTCTAAACCCTGACGCGAGGCAATTCACGTGGAGAGACAAGTCCTTTAAAGTGCAATGTCGTCTAGATTACTTTTTGATTTCTAATGAACTGTGTAACTACTGTACGCGTCGGACTGCTGTATAAATTTTGCTCCTAACACAGACCACTCCGCCGTGCAAATTAATCTTATTGCCGAGGAATTTAAACAAAATAAAGGACCTGGTTTTTGGAAATTCAATTCTTCTCTGCTTGAAGACAATCGATATGTTTCCCAATTACGTGAAAACATTCTAGAATTTAAAAGTAAATATGAAACTGTCGAGGATCTGGGTTTACGTTGGGACCTTATTAAAATGGAGATCAGAGGATTCACCGTTAAATACGCCAAAATTAAAGCTCGGAGATGTCGGGATGAAGAAAAAATCCTTCAAAATAAAATAAACGAACTAATCACGAGGGCGGAAAAAAACAGAAACAACAGGCAAATCCTTTGTGAGCTCAACTCTACCAAAGCTCGTCTAGAAAAGATAATGGCACATAAAACACGGGGAGCGATTCTCAGAAGCCGAACCAGATGGCACGAACATGGTGAACGCAATAATAAATATTTTTATAGTCTTGAAAAAAGAAATTACTCAAGAAAATCTGTTACCAAACTGAAGCTAAATGACGGTTCTTTTACAACAAATCAATTCGACATTTTAGAGGAACAAAAGAAATTTTATGAAACACTCTATCAATCGCAAGTATCCGACTCTCAGGACGCACAAGAGAGTGACGTCTTTTTTAACCTTAACAGCACTCCCACTTTGTCCGAGGACGAACAAGCTTTGTGTGAAGGGCTTATAACACAAAGAGAAGCGCTAAATGCTCTGAAAGATTTCTCTGCGGATAAAACGCCCGGTACAGACGGGCTCCCCGCCGAATTTTTGAGATACTTCTGGCCTGAATTGCAAAGCTCAATCGTTGGTAGCTTTAATTACGCTTTTCAAAACGGCTCCCTATCGATATCTCAAAGGCGTGGAATAATTTCTCTTATTCCGAAAAAGAACAAAGATAAAACTATCCTTGAAAATCTTAGGCCAATTTCTCTGTTAAATGTTGATTATAAAATTCTTACTAAAATTTTGGCGAAACGTCTAGAAAAGGTTTTACCCAAATTGATAAATCCAGACCAAACAGGCTACGTGAAAGGGCGATATATTGGCGAAAACATTCGATTAATACAAGATCTGATGTTTTACACCGAGAAAGAAAATCTGCCAGGAATTGCCGTCTTTCTCGATTTTCGCAAGGCTTTTGACACCATTGAATGGCATTACTTAGAAAAAGCTCTTACCCACTTTAATTGCGGGCCTAACTTTTACATTGGTTCAAGATTCTTCATACTGACATCTCTAGCTGCGTTCTAAACAACGGACACGCTTCACGCTTTTTTTCCATAAAACGCGGTGTGAGACAGGGCTGTCCACTATCTGGACTGTTGTTCGTTATCGGCCTTGAACTTCTTGCAAGAGCTGTCAAACGCCACGCGCTTATTAAAGGAATCACAATTGGAAATAAAGAAATAAAAATCAGTATGTATGCTGATGACACTACTGTCTTTGTTAACGACACCGATTCAATCTTGCATCTACTAAATATGCTAGAGAAATTTAGATCTATTTCCGGCTTGCAAGTTAATACCTCTAAAACTGAAGCTTTGTGGCTAGGCTGCTGGAAAGACAGCCGTGACACCCCTTTCAATTTTAAGTGGCCAGAAGACCCCATTTGCGCGCTAGGTGTTTTCTTCTCGTATAACACGCTTAAAGCTGATAAGTTAAATTTTGATGACAAGTTACGAAGCATGGAAAAAATATTGAACATTTGGAAATGCAGAAGACTCACGCTAATTGGAAAGATTAACATCGTGAAGACGTTAGCTTTGTCCAAATTAATTTTTAATTCTTCCAATTTATATTTGCCGCCGCATGTTATTGATGCAGCCAACAAAATGATTTTTGACTTTATCTGGGAAGGCAAACCTCCGAAAATAAAAAAAACCCACAATCATTGGAGAGAAAGCTAACGGCGGCCTTAAAATGATGGATTTTGGTTTAATGGAAATTGCCCTAAAAATTGCCTGGATTCAAAGAATATGTCAAAACTCTGACGCTGCTTGGAAGGTCATACCAGAGTACGCTTTGAGCCATCTTGGCGGCTTTGCCTTTTTATTAGACTGCCGTTACGACTTAAATTTACTCCAGCTACACGGCCTACCTCCTTTTTATCATTCTGTGTTAAAGTACTGGCAGGACTATAGACCTATGTTTTCTGAAGATATGACACAGGCTCAGAACGAAATAATCTGGAATAACAGCAATATATTAATAAACAAAAGCACAATTTTTGTCAAACATTGGTATCGTAGCGGAATCATACGCATCCAGGACCTACTTGATGTTGACTTCACCTTCCTATCACTCGACAAATTTCAACGGAAATTCCACCTGCAAGTCCCTTTTACCACATATTATGGGCTAATAAATGCCATCCCCTCTAGTTGGAGACGTAAGCTAAAATCCACAAATTCTTCCACCTCGAGTGGAAATAGTTCCCAGGAATCCTCGCCCAAGAATATCACTACTCATTCTGCTTATGCGGCCATCCTAGACCATTTCTTCCAAGCGCCCACAGCTGAAACAAGAATTTTGCGTTACGGTTTTTCTAAAGAAAGCTTAACCAATGTCTACAAGCTGCCTTTCTTAATAACACGAGAAGTTAATTTACAAATGTTTCAGTACAAAATCATACATAACATCCTTCCTACGAGATGTTCCCTGTTTCGTGCGAAGTTGTCGGAGTCCGACACTTGTCGGTTATGCTATGCACTCCCAGAAACACTTTCCCATATGCTTTTCCAGTGTACTGTAATCTCTACTTTTTGGCATGCTTTCCAAAATTGGTGGTTTGAAAAAACCCTTCAAACTTTCGATCTGAGCGAACGCAATGTTATATATGGATGGTACAATAACACGCAATTTAAGGACAGTTTAAATTATGTTGCCCTCGTTGCTAAATATTTTATCTTTTGCTGCATTCAGGACAACGCCTCAGTGATTTTTGACAGCTTCCCTGCTTTCTTAAAGAGCAAGATCGATACCCTCCAACAAATTGCTCTCAAAAACAAACAGCTGGAACACTTCAACAATAAGTGGAAGAATTTCATCTGATTTTCTTAATTTCCTTTTTTTTTTTCTGCTTCTTTTTCTTTTTACGCACTGTTCATCCATGTACTACGAGGATATTTGTACTTATC
>OZ024897.1:37748435-37781435 GCA_964017195.1 Siderastrea radians | reverse complement strand
ATTGCACATTGTATTACTTTGCTCTATTTAATAAAAATTAATTTAAAAAAAAAATTTTAAAAAAAATTTTAAAAAAATACCTTGAAGTCTTAGAAATTATCGAGCTTAATTAGAGAAAAATCTATCTTTGTTTAATGGAAATATTTGCGTTTTCCTGAAAAGCGTAGTCTTGGAATAGTGCTTGTTTCTCGTAATCGTTGAAGTTGTTTGCCCTGAAAATAAAAGTTTTGTAAAATCAAACGTTCTTTGTTTAGAATACCAAAGATCACTGAAATCGGTTAACGCTTTCTTGCCGAAAATTCGATCTACAAAATGGAATCTCTGCGCTAATAAATAGCCGCGAACCACCTTAAATTTAGGTAATAGCGTAGATTACAATTCCATATTGTCTATTGTAAACATGCAATCACTTGAATATAGAAGGTACAATCAATCCCTCATCTTACTCTTTAAATGTATAAAGGAAAATGGACCTGATTTCATCCCTAACTTATTCGAGCATCGTAAGTCTTATTATAATTTAAGGAATAGTGGTCATAATCTTGTTCAACCCTCCTATCATAATCGTTACTACCATAATTCATTCACTTATAAAATGTCGCATTTGTGGAATGAGCTACCTTCATATATTAAGCAATCGACTAAGTTGAGGGACTTTTACATAAAGCTGAGGACATTTGACTTTATAAACTTAAAGGCCAGCTGCAAATGTTATTACTGTTTATCTCAAGGCTTTATTTATTTATTTATTTATTTATTTATTTATTTATTTATTTATTTATTTATTTATTTAGTCAAAAGCTTGATTTATGTTGAACGTCAGCATAGGACGGTGTATTCCCCTTGTATTTTCATTTCTCTTTCATTTAATTTTCTATTTGAACTAGAACGAAGTCTCTACGAATTCAGGTTTGAGGAAGAAAGTCACAAAGTAGTTTAAAAGAACGTTGTGTATGCCAAAAATGCATTCTTGCTAGCATGTTTACGCGCCTCTCCGTCTCGTAATGGAACACGGATGGTTGAGCTAAGGAGAAGTCAGTCAGCTAGCGTCGACTTATTTGAATTTCTTTGAAACATAATTCAAACTCCTGGGCACAGGCGAGTAAAATAATGTCAATACCTATAGAATTTCCCTTCTTCGAAAACATACATGTAAGGTTTGTACATGTTTATAAAACAGTGCCAAGGTGAGGTGCTTCGATGTTCGCTTTATTGCTGTAGTATGTATCTTCAATTCTTTTGAACCTAGACATGCGCAATTTCTTGATACGCTCCCTTAAACACAGAAGAGCCTTCTTAAGTCATTTACACTCCAAGCACACCACGGAATGACGTATCCACGCGAACGATGGTAAGCTCGTAATTTTTTGTTATTTTGATAAATGGTAGTTGAGAATCATTTCAGCCATTAGTGACATTTCAAAAAGGGAGTATTCATGCTCGATCATTGAGCTGATTATTAATTCAATCGCTTTTTTCTAAATATCGTGCTGGCAATCACGGTATCATGATGTTGCGAATTAAAAATCGACGCCTCTGAATTAATCGCTTTGCTTTGTACCCATTTGGTAGGTCAATTATTCAGATTGCCTACCGGCTTCTACCGTGTGCTGAACATGATCGAATCTTTGGTTATGGCTGCTTCATATTTCAGAGCATTCGCTTAGATTTTTGGGAAACAAAAATAGCGCAGTTAACAGAAACCAAAATCGGAACGAAAACAATATTGGCTTTGATAATACATGTGTTGGGATGCATATTGACAATTAAACAATCGTCACCCATCACCCGTCACGTTCGTTACGTTAGAAAAAATTAAAGTGCCAGTCAGTAAATGTTTTTAGGTTTAAAAAGGTCTCTTAAATGGAGTTTATGGCGCCTTTGTTCCTTGAAAACCGGGCTATGAACAAAACAATATTCTTGTTCGGGGACTTTAATAGATGTTGCATTGTAATATACTGCGACCCTTACCGAGTTGCGATATTCAGAAAATAATTGGCTCCAAAATGTTGAATTAAACAGGTTCGTAACCGAGTCATATAGATTCAGGGGTCAGCGGGTATGGGTTCAAGGGATCTCAAGCTTTTGGAGCGACGGGAACGTGATCAACAAGTCTTGTGGGAACAGAGATCAAAACTGTTCACGCTTTAGGGTTCGGGGAGCAGAAAATTGAGCAAAGAAAATGGGATCCGGTCAGCCGGTATTGGAAAATATATTCTCATGCGTCCCTGAAATCAAGACTTTGCAGCCAATGATTCACTTCAAAAGCATTCACAAGCAAGTTGTCTTTTACGAACAGAATTTCAAGACAGTCCATTGGTTCTTGCAAATTTCTTATTCTCAAAAAAGGGATGAATAAAATGTTTTTTTTTTCGTTGCTAAGTGCCCTTTGTCAGATTGAAAGCAATAGCAATTAGAAAGCGAGAACTCCCCCAGTTTACATACATGGTCTTTCGAATAAATTTCACTTACATGCAAAGTGCGAACTGCAATATGCAAATTTCTTATTCTTTAACTAGTCAACGGTTCTTCTGAAGTTTTGCCATTGTGGCAAATTTTTGGTCTTCGTTTCAATGATTTTAGATTTAAAAGACTTTTAATCTATCAAAAAATTTCGCGTCTCTTTACACATAAACGAGAACAGACGGCTGGTGTTCTTGTTGTCAAGATATCAAAGTATTTAAAGTATACTTTTTGCAAGCGTTACGTATGCTCTTCTTTGGCATTTACAAAAGAGTAGACAGCTTTCGTTGTTCAAATAAGGAAACTCGTGAAGAAAAATTCAGCAAGGAAACAGTTGTTCACCTGTCAACGCGAGCAAACAACCTTGCCGAAGGATGCTTCGTTTGTGTGCATTAAATTCATCTCTAAACTGGGTATGCTAGACTGAATTACGAGAAGTCTGCACAAAGCCAGGGGTCGAACGTTTCTATAGTCTTTAATCGTCTAAAGGTACTTTTAGGAGGTTTCTCTATTTCTCGCCTTTTTAAATTAGCTAGGTTACACTAAGATCGTTTTCATTTTATCGTATTGGAAATTTAACAAAATCAGAACTGCCCTTATGATGTGACGGACCCGTGGATTTCTTGTATTTTGTTGCTTCTCTTAAAACAAGAAGTTGCTTTTTCAATTTATGTGATGTTCACTGATTAGACCATGTTCACAACAGTCACTTGAACCAGACGCAGAGAGCCGGATTTACTTGGTTTTGCAAAAGTAATACTTTCATAAGTAAATCTCTAATTGTGTATTCAAAACTGATAAGTTTGTTTTACAGCCTAGAAACATACAGGAATCGGACACATGTTCAAACAACAAGATTTAGTCAACAATAGTGAAAAGTCAACATTTTAGATCAGTTGACAGCAGTTTCTCATTTCTCATAAACTATACACACCGAAATTTCTCTTCTAAAGTTACACTGTATTGATTTATTGTGAATGAGATAGAGGGTTATAGTGTTTTCGTGAGTATTTTCCCGTGCCGCTCTTCCGTGAACTATACTGTATAAAGGGGCCTTCACACGACAAACTTAAGTTTGCAAACTCGTGTTGGCAAACTCAAGTTGGTGTGTGTGAACGGCACAAAAACAGTTGGCAAACATGTTGGCAAACTGTTGGCGACAAATAGAACTTGTCTCTATTCTCGCCAACTTTTTCGCCAACTTTTTCGCGTTGGCAAACTCGAATTTGACGTGTGAACGATTGGCAAATGTGTGTTGCTATCTTTCAACCAATCAAAATACGCGCTTTAGTCACGTGATTTGCGTGACACTTCACAAGATGGCGGACGAAGATCGCGATGCGACGTTCAAATTTATTGAAGAAATACACAATAATCCTGCTGTTTGGGACGTTTCATCGCCATCCTATAAGGACACAAATCTTAAACAATTTTGATCCATTCGCAGAAAATTTTTAAACGCGGCGGTATCTTCGGCGCGAAGCTCTTGGACGAGAGTATTGTACACGCCAAGGGAGGGATTTCTGGAAATATACGGCTTCGTCCAAATCAGCCTCTTTCGCCAACGCTTCCTGTTCTTTCTCCGGCGTTTAACACAAAATAATAGTAAGACACAAGCGGCAACTCTGCGCTGCGAGTGCCATTGGACTATGTCTGCCATGTTGCAAATTGGCGTGTGTTTTGAGTTGACGCGAGTTTGACGTGTGAAGGCATGAGTTTGCCAACTTTTTAAAGTTTGCCAACACGAGTTTGCAAACTTTAGTTTGTCGTGTGAAGGCCGCTTAAGTGACGCGTTGCAAAACGTGATCTGATGTTAGACAATATCCGTGAAATGAGAATTGAAGTTTGCCATTCACCGCAATTAAAGCTTTATTCTTTTAGCCAGCTCCGTGCACTTATGTTTGCGATCCTGATTTGTTCTGTAAGTAGACATGGAATGATTTTTGTTGTTGTCGTTATTTTTGTTGTTGTTGTTGTTGTTGTCGTTGCTGTTTCTAAACTCGACTAAACTTTCCATTCCCAAGATCACCCGAGCTCAAAACAATCAAAATTTTCCCGGAAAAGTCATCGCAAAATATGAAAGGACGAACTGTTCTACAGCTCTGTACTGCTCGGTAAAATTCTATTTATCATCTGAATGGTCTCACTTCAGAATTTTCTCCACGCAACCACATGAACAAGGTTTGAATGTGGGAGTGAGGGAGTTAGCCACCTTCAGATAGAGCACTACACCAATGATACAACACGCCATACGGGGGGAGAGGGAGGGGGGAGGGGGAGGGGGGAGGGGTAGGGGGAGGGGTAGGGGGAGGGGTAGGGGGAGGAACAGGGGACAAGAACCTGGAAAAGAAGGGGGCAGGGAGTCTACGGGAGGTGGAAAGAGATAGCGCGGGAGGCGGAATTTCCTAGGTGGTGATCCGAGACGCGGGAGAAATAGGAAAAAGCAGCAATATGAAGATTGCAGGGCATGACCGAAGCTACTAAGAAATGAATAAAAACTGGGAGGTAGGGATCCTTTGTGGTATCTCCAGAATGGGGCAAGTTTGGCTGATACGTTAAGGTGACAGCAGCTTATTTCGTTTTGGAATGAAAGCTGTTGTAACATTTTCCTGTGGTACAAACAACAAAACCCAGAGGGGTGGGAGTTAGGCGTCTGTCGATTGTGCTTGTAAAAATGGCATATTATAAAGACTTTTGTTCCTGGGCCATCGTAGCTTGATCAAAAATAAAAAACAAACAGCGGTAATAAACATTATAAGCTTACGCATTTTTATATAAACTTTACGTTTCGTATGCTAGTCAACATACATTTTCAAAAGTGACCGTTACAGTTTTGACAAACCTTTTATACAATAGTGATTATACTTCTAGCAGTGCTCAGAATTTTTGGAAATTGTGCCGAAATTGTGCTCGTTTTTCTAAATTATGCTTCCTACCATCAAAATTATGCTACTTAGTTTTTAAGCAAAATAAAGGCACAACAGGGCGAATAAAGACAAAACAAGGAACAAACCCTTATCTAGTGACTGCAAGTTAGTTTTTAATAAATATCCAACAATGTGTCGTTACATGTTTTACATATCATCTGCAGTTATTCTTCAGCATCAGCAAAATGCTCATCTTTGTTTACCTATAAACTCAATCAAGATTCGTCAAATAGTCAAACTAAGGATGAGCCTAATAATCTTATCATTGCTTTCCTCTGGGAATTGTTTGATTCGCTCATAAAGACGTACGTTTTTTTGTATCTGACGTACCCCTTTCGCTATATTTTCCTTTGGTCGGTTACAATAAACACCCCCGAGAAATTGAAGCTCTCTGTACACCATTGTCAGCTGCTCAACTACCTGAACTGGAACTGGAAGTGCTCGACGACGAGGACTTAGAGCTCAGTCAGCTCACAACCGAGCCGTACGCGCGGGGCCTAATGGTCTAGTTTTGTTACCAAAGACTATATTACTTCACTGAAACTATTTTCTGTCGTCTGTTGCTACGGATGGCACAGATTGAAATGGATTGCAATTTGAAAAAATTAGGTTAAACTTTTCAAATTCTTTCAGCGTGTTGACATTGAATCGATACTAAATGGTCGTGGTTTGTTTTCTCTTAATTGAAATTAAGTTAATATATTCCTCTAAATGTTCAAACACAATTGGGCATGTATAAAGTTAGCTACCGATAATTTTAGCACAGTTTTGACCAGAAATCTGCGAAATCCTCGTGACTATGCCCCTTTAAAAACAGAATAAGTAAAAAGAAGTATATTCGAAACGAAATTTCGTTTACTTTTTCATTTCGTGAAAGTCAAGAAGCCAGATTATGCTAGCAGTGCTAAATTTAGATAAAATCTAAAAATTATGCTCGGTTTGCTAGATTATCAGTGCCAAAAATTATGCTAGCACAATCGACAAAAGCTGAGTGGGAGCGGGGTACTTCAGCAAGAGAATTCCTAAGGGACAACTTTCGCTCTCTCTTTCCTCTGTAGATTACTAGGTCTGATGTCTTGTCTCGGACGTAGGCTGCAACGCAGACTGAGGCATTTTTGTAGAACTGTCCAGTATTCCTGTACACTCTCTCTGGTCATATTCACTGTTTATGTGTATTTCACAAGCGTTGGACCGTCATGGGACAGATCCGTGCATGGGAACAGCGACGCGTTTACTCCTTTGTCATTCCGTGCGGCGTGTTCTTCAAACACGTTCGCCACACGGGAGGGCCGGTGCCTGCCGTGTCCTCGTGGCAAGTTTAGTTTTCCCGGTTGGAATGAGTGCAGGTCTTGGTTGAATTGCTCGCAAATTGCTCTTCAAGTTCACGCAACGAGGCGGTTTCACCATGGAATAACTAAACGCGTTTGGCATGCAAACTGGAATGGGTATCAAGTCGTGTTTATCAATTGCTCAGAGAAGGATGCTGTTAAACGGGAACAATGTTCCAGAGGAATGCATAACATGGAAAAGCTTCAGGGCAAGTTCGTCACTCGCCTCATTGGCAGCTGTCCTGAAAAATTACAGGTAAACCTTAATCCAGTGGATCATGAAGTCCGCCATTTCTCTTCAGTTTGTGTTATCTAAACGAATACATTGAAAGCCCTTTAATTAATTGAGCCGTTTTGAGTAAAACTTAAGAGTTAACGTAGACTTTTCTATCTCGAACTTTGTAAGTGATATGACTTTTTTGTAATTGGACTCCATGACGTACAATTCAGGGCCTTTCAAAATCGTCCAAGCGCCACGTGCTCGTCCGATTTGAAATTGCTGGCTCTATTACCGTCTGAATTGATTGTACTCCACTCACTCTGATGACTGAGCTTAAAGTAGTTAGGCTCTCAAGGAGCGACCGCGGGCCATCGCTAGAAACAGACCCCGACGACAGAAATCACCTTTATATAGTTAGTTGAGGCCCTGTGTCCTAACCGGTATAATGAGCTTAATCATGATGATTCTGTCTGATAGTAATGATTCCAGTGACGAGTAGCCAATCACTTGGCCTTAAGGGGGGGTTCCACTGTGTATCTAATTTATAATGCTATTATTTTCTCTTAGCCAACCGGGGCAAATGAGTTATTTTAGAGTAGTTTTCAAGTGAGTGTCGTAAAACCAAAACCAAAGGTATTACTCAACCTCGTCCCCAGGGCCTTTTCCTCACTCAAAATGGCAGTCAGAGAAACGCCTGACAAGGCTGCCAAATGGCTCCAAAAATTCGTTAGGATTTTGTCACGTAAAACACGATGAAATGTCTTCGTTTTGTTTGAACAACGGTTTCAGATTACAAGAAAACAAACAGTGCTGCCAGGCGCTGGAAACAACCTCCAAAAAAGCCATTTCATCAAATGTCACGTGACAAAATAGTCCACGATTCTCGGAGTATTTCAGCAGCCTTGGCCAGGGGGGTTTCTCCGACCGCCATTGTAAATGAGGAGAAGGCCCTGGGGACGAGGTTGAGCTATCACTATGACCAATCACAACAGGAACAAACAAAACAAGGAACCAATCAATCAGAACCAATTAATCAGAACTTGAAGCAAAGACACTGTAACTAGCGCAAGCGCGGGAAAACGCGTGCGAGGATAACACTTCTGCTTGGTTGTGGAAAAATGGCGCGATTTTTTTCAACAAATCACAGCGTAGTAAAGCAAATGCAAATTAACTTCGACACTCAAACGAAAACTGTTCTAATAAAACCAGTCATAAGAACACATCACAGCAATCGTGTGTTGGCTTACACACGTTTTCCCGCCTTAGGGATTTCAGCACTTGGCACTTGTAACGCGTTAAGGTTTTGTAAGGCCCAGCTTGGCACAGGTCAGTTTTTCTACGAGTACTGATTGCCTCTCTGTGCTGTATGTGAGACATAATAACTTTCGTTTTGGTTCACACCACGTGTTAGGCAAGCGTCTCACTCTCGAATGCCTTTTGACATGATATAAATTTACTTTGCTGTATAGCTACATACCTTAATCTGCATAAAAATAAGAAAATGTCTTTCAATAAACAAATTTTCATTTTATCTCTTGTTCTTTTTTCGCTGCAAATGTTTTTTCTTTAGCACCGAAATCTGTTTTCTTGTGATTTTAATAAAATCATGAAACCAAAATACTCGCAAAACACACACAATTTCAAAAATCATCGTTAATTATTGCCATAGTTAACAAGTGCGCGTTGTCTAAGCCACACCCTTCAGACAAACCAAAATCTGATATGCACTTCTTTTATTCTTGCAGATTGTTACAATGTATTACAAGCATGGTACACTAAGATTTCTAGATAACCTTCTTCGCAGTCGACGTCATAGGCTCTACAAATATGACAATATACAAACAAGATTTCAGCTAACCGTGGAATACCTCAAAGTCTTGGATTACTTACACAGCAGTCCAATTGGCGTCCGTGTAATGTGCGATAGTCCATACCTAGACAAACTTCTTGATCAATACTTGATAACCGACGACTTTCACGTGGTTGTGAACGACGTAGACGGTTTAGAAGAAGTAACGGAGGAAGGAGGATGTCACAAGTGGCAAAACGTGTCGTTTTCGTCGAAGGGGCAGTTGACTAAGGAGCTAGCAGAGAGACTAGGATGGCCTAACGAGTCAGAACCTTTACCATTTCATCTGAGACCGGTCTTTGACGAAAAAATTGACATTTGGAAAATCCCCTGGGTCGTGGAAAAACTGCTTGGTAAAGTGAAAGGGAGCAGTTTTGCAAAGAACGAGCTCCGTAAAATAATGGAAAAGTGTCACGCAATTAACCCACAACAGCGACCGACTGCAAACGAGGTTCTGCAGGAGTTACTGAGAGTGCAGCAACTTATCGTTGATCATCGTTATGAAACTTAACTAATAGTCAACTAAATAACCAACTATTAAAATAACTACCTACGAAACAATCTAATACAACCAACCAACAAGGGGTTTAGTTTCGAAAGAAACTGTGGTGCTGCGTCGTTGGGGACTTGAAACACAAAAATTTTGGATTTATCGACTGAATTGATAAGGTAAATTGGCCACCGTAAAGAAGTTAAAAGCTGACGTTTTGAGCGTTAGCCCTTCGTCAGAGCGAATCGTCGAATCCTCCATTCGCTCTGACAAAGAGCTAACGCTCGAAACGTCAGCTTTCAATCTCTTTATGGTGGCCAATCTACCTTATCAACTCAGTTGATAAATCCAAAATCTTTGTAATATAACCAACAAACTACTTCAGTAACACATAATTACCTTAGCTTGGGTTAATCCTCGTCCGCTGAATGTCGGATGAAAATTTAGTAGCGAGCTGACCACGAGATGCCTCGTAACCTCTTGCAAACAATACAGCCACCTGTGGTCACGTGTTTGTGTCAAGGAACAGGCGGCTGATGGCTGGCAGTAATTTTTAAAGCAAATGGCATTTCATAGTTCCTGCATGTTGCAGAAGGAGACCTGGGACAAGATATTAAAACTATTATGATTTTGCATGATCATTTAGCTTGTAAGAGATTATATATTATATATTAAAATATTTTTTAAAATTAGATATGGGAATATGTTTTACATAAAATTGTTCCGTAAGCGTTTCTTCCAGATCTGGCATAATCCCAAACTATTTGAGAATTAAGAACATCTTTCACCAAAGGGCAACTATCAACCGCATGTGCCGGGAAAAAAAAAAAGAGAAAAAGAAAAACATTCTGATCACAAAATCATGCTTCCTACAGCACCAATAAATCATATTACTGACTTTTATTTATTTTGACTATTGTAAAAGAGAAAACATGTTTATAGCTTTTGTCCCATTTATCTACTTTTAGTAACAAAATCCTCAGGTTTTTTTAGGGGTTGACTTTTTTGTATATTGGGCTGGGTGGCTGGGCTTCAGTTTTTTAGATGATAAAAGAAAGTACTGTAATGATTCTTTGCGTCCTGTCTTGGCTTCTTTCTCAGGTAATTTTCTTGTTCCCGTTGCCCCCCCCCCCCCACCTCTCCTAAAGGCCTCTGCTGTGCTACCCTCCCCCCAGGCTCGTTAAACTGACGTCGCCTGGCAGCTACCGTGTAGTCTGTTAGGGTTCGTCTGGGCAAGTTATTAACTGCTCAATTACAACTGAGTTCTTCGTAATTAAACAACAAGGAAAGAATAGTTTGTGTTTTGCGAGCCAACCACATTGCATGTTCTGCAACTATCACTGACTCCATGTGTCATTTTCTGTCTGCTGGCATGGTCTGAGCTTGTTGGCTGTAATAAACTTTAGGGTCCAAGTGTCATCAGTGGGCTTAGGAAAACAAAACAAAAATAATCAAAATAATCAATTCGTTGACAGTAGGCGTTGCTTCCAAAGGTGAGCTATTGCTATAGCGGTTGTTCTTTTTCAACAAAGATCTTGATTTGCACATAACGACAAATAATGCTAATAAAAAAAAATGCCCACAGAATCAAGAGCCATTATGAGGTCCGGCCAGGGTAGTGAATTGCTTAGCTTACGGATTTGTGGCTATTGAAAGAAATCATTACATTTCCAGAAGAGAGGTTCCTCTCTTGATTTCCAGGGTCTCAAAGCTGCGTTTCTGGAAGTTCTCTATTTCTGGACACCATCTTTGTTTACTTGTTCCACTTACGGTTGATTAGTATTACTGAGGAAAACTGGTAGTAGACTAGCTGCAAGACGACATCAGCCTTAGTATACGTACTAGGAAACAGCCTAGGCTAAGGAAGGAAATATTATTTTAAGTACTGTGGTGCCTTTGATACCCAGACTTGACCAACTCCCAAGACTCAGTCTCGCTGAATGCAACTTTTGATTCAATCGTTAACAAAATCCAGATTCAGTCCGTTCACAGCAGGTTGTTTTGAAACGTGAGAAATTGCCCGCGAGAGGAGAACCCTCCGGTCGCCACGGAGAAAAGCTCCTTAACTTGTTCTTGTGCTGCTGTCTGGGAATTTTTTAAGTAGAAGGTTGTCATCTGCAAATTCCAAGTCATGGCGACAGGTTCACTTACAAGAAAGAAGCAAAGGTATCGTCCTACAGAAATTCCGTTTGTCTAGTGGGGGTTTGAGACAGTTAAGGGCCTGGATAAATCGGCGAAATTTTTCCGTTTACTTCGGAGAGGTTTCTGTGCATGCAAGCCTTTAAATCGATCGTCACGCCCACCTGAATACGCTCTCTGTAGGCCCCTGGCCACAGGTGCAGGTTTTGATACATTTTGACCACCTAGGACTTGCCTAAGTTAGCATGGGCTATTCAAATGATTAGGAAAGAAAGAAAGAAAGAAAGAAAGAAAGAAAGAAAGAAAGTATGTTTTAGTCTCTGTCATGAAATCAGAAAGATGAAATATTGAGCAAACCACAAGCATGGGACAAAGAAAAAATCTGGGTCGCCAACGGGAACCGACGACCTTCCATACATTGTTCTGATACTCTGATACTGGGTCCACTGTGACATTCTTCCTGCATCACAGAGTACCCTTTCGACGTTAGTGGTCCTAGCAGCATGCAGGACGCTTGTCATGATAAACTTAGTAAACATGACCTCACTCGCCACGAGTCTCCCAGTAGCTCAGTGGTTAGAGCGTCCGACCTGTGTACGGGAGTTCATGAGGTTCGATTCCCGTCGGGGACTCGGACTTTTTCTTTGTCCCACGCCCATGCCATGCTAAACATTTCACCTTTCTTCAGAGAAACAAATGTTGCGTCGCGGAAACGGAAACGTACAGTGCTACTAAGTCAAACAAAAGACATGGTTGCTTACCAGACGCAAATCATGTCTTTACCCGTTTAAACTTAGGACCCTAATCCAAATCCAATTCTCTCGTAATTTTTTTTCTTTGCCGTTTTTTCATTATAGTAGAAGAAGCTTGGGAATCCTGTGCTGTTTGGTCGTAATTAAGAGGAAAGAAGTACCTCTGGGCTGGCATTGAAAACAAATAAATCCCTTGTGACTTTGTTCTTTGCTTTTCTTAATTTTTCAGGCGTGCGAGGTAACCTCGACCCTTGACCTTGAGTGTAGGCTTTTGTCGATTGTGCTCGTAACAATGGTATATTATGCTTCTTGCAGTGCTCAAAATTTTCGGAAATTATGCCGAAACTATGCTAGTTTCTTTGAATTATGCTTCCTACCATCAAAATTATGCTACTTGGTTTTTAAGCAAAATAAAGGCACAGTAGTCCATTAAAAACAGAATTTTCACGATACCTCCAGCACCACAGAAGCGTAGCAAGCAGGCATGGCAAACTTGTTGATCCCAAAGCACACAAAATGTAGAATACAGACAAAAGAGAAACTCCTGAAATAAACCGGCTGTCAACAAATAATGCGGCAATAAAAATTTTGGAGGTTAGTGCAAAAGTCTCCTATACTTTTATTTGTATTTCGCGCCCTTAAAATGACTCAATGCGCGTGACATTTACAGGGGAAGTTCAATACATGTTAGACTTGAGATCACAAGACTTAAAAGAAAATTCATGGACTAGTTTTTGAATAAAAGCGTCCGTAACAAAGACGTTGCTTCTCTGTGTAAAACGAGCATATTTGAGACATTACTTCTGATTACGTCATTTGAAATCTAGGGAAGCAAACCGGATAAAACCTTCAGGAAAAGTAGCTGTATGCTACAGCTATGACATATGGTGAAAACATTGTTTCAGTCTGTCAGGATAACACTGGTACCGATGAAACAATAGAAAATAACGTAAATCTGTAATTTTTTACTGGAAAAAAATTCAGCCCGATTTTTTTCGAAAACGCTGTCATAGAATTTTTTCAAACTTTGCAGTCTTGAAGATCTACACCTAGACCATAAGAGGCAATAGGCCTTTTTACAAGTTTAGGTCTAGATGTCGAGAAAATTGCTGATATACAAAAATCATGACGTCATCGTTTCGTTGCTATGGTAACACCGATGTCAATCAAACCTACTTTTTTGACAAGTTCATTCATTCTCTAGTAAATGTGTGAAGCAGCTTGCCCCACCGAGCTCAGACAGTAAAGTATTAGTCGTTCAAAGTTGGGATGGTGTGCCTCGGAAAAATCCAGATGAGCCACCTTAACTAACAACAGAAATTTGAGTGTATAATAAGTAACTAATTATAGAAACAAAAGATAACAAATAGTAGAAAAATTTGCATATGAAAGGAAAAGCATGCAAACTAAAAGGTAAAGTTTTTCACTGCTGACATTTTCATTTAGGGAAGGTTGTAAATCCCTAATCAACAGAGTCTCCTTTATCTTGCAATGGGTGTCCGACTCCGTTGATTAGGGATTTACAACCTTCCCTAAATGAAAATGTCAGCAGTGAAAAACTTTACCTTTTTTAGTTTGCATGCTTTTCTTTTCATATGCAAATTTTTCTACTATTTGTTATCTTTTGTTTTTATAATTAGTTACTTATTATACACTCAAATTTCTGTTGTTATTTAACGGTTTACTACTTCTGAAGATGTATGTTGGAACATACGAAACGTCAAGATAAAGCCTTTTTTCTTTCCAGAAATGCGTTTATATTTCCTTATGTTTATCACCGCGGTTTGCTTTTTGTTTCTTCTTAAGCTAAGATGGCCAAGAAACAAAAGTATCTACGACCCTAAAAACGGCTGCGAAGGAGACTAGAACAACTTCTTATCATATAAACGCTCGGTAAAGTTGTCTCAGGGGGGTAGGGTTATCTCGGGTACCCGAGACCATATAAATGAGGCCTTAGATCTTAGAGCTCAGCCAGCTCACTACAGAGCCGTACGCGCGGGGCCTGAGACCAACATCACACCGACCACAGGCTCAACCACAGGCAGCCCGGAGCTAAGCCTGGAGCCAACAGTTAACAAAAGTTTTAGAAACAGAATAAGTAAAAAGAAGTATATTCAAAACGAAATTACGTTACTTTTTCATTTCGCGAAAGTCAAAAAAGCCAGATTTTGTTAGCAGTACTAAATTTAGATAAAAGCTAAAAATTATGCTCGATTTTGATCGGTTTGCTAAGTTATGCCAAAAATTATGCTGGCATAATCGACAAAAGTAAGTAGCCCTTGACCCCTCAAAGTAGCACTGCCATGGAACGTTGGTTGGTTTTTGGTCAAAAATGAGCTACATTCATCTGTAGGCATCTTGCTTATTCGTGAAATGCTTTGATCACCAAAGAAGGGAACATCAGCTGGAAGACATCAAGGGGTGTTCAAAGAAAGGAATGAGCCACAAACAAACAAACAAACAAACAATATTTTACCATTCTGTAGGCCTCCAAGATTGAAAACACTCGTTAATTTCTCAGTTTGCACTAGAATAGCCATTTTTAAAGAATCTGGAGAATTATCTATATTTTTGCCTTTCCGTTTTGGTAGCCTGTTCCAGGCATTGAGTTTGTGGAGAGCAGAGAAAAAGCGGCGCGCGAAATAAACTCGGGTGCAACTAAACGCCTGGGCCAGGTTAATCGTGCTTTGAACAACTGGGCCCTGGATGGCTTCAGTCATAAAGTGCGCTCAGGCCAAATTTTAGCATCGCTCTCTTATTCTGTTACGTTGATCGCTCGCTAAAATTGGGCTCTATTTTTCGTTTCGTCCTCCCCCCCCCCCCCCCCCACCCAAGGCTTCCCACCTGATATCTTGTTTTTTCACTTACTTTTTACACTCAACCCCAGGTTCTCCGCGTTCAAAAGGGCTGCGGCCAACCTTAGTCACCAGTCCCTCTCTTATGAAGTCGAGCAAGGAAACTTCATTCGCATCCAGGATAACTTGTTTACTGGTTTTCGGCCAGAAGGTGTTTTCTGGTGTTTTGTAGTTTACAAATGAGTGCTTCGTTTGGAAATTCAACGCTACATGGATGTCATATTCTGTAAAGCTTCAAGATCATTTTTCGAGCTACAGTGGTGTTTCTGTCGTCGAAAACTCTAAACAAAATTCGATCGACCAAGGCTGCTTGACAAGTCACGCGAACGTCACTTAAAAACTCAAATCCGTTCGTGTTATCCTGAACAAGTATGTCCAAACAGATCGGTGTAACTGTGCCAGATTCTGAGACGTTAAGCTCTGAAAAGTCCAAACGTTTCACGGTAGGTACAAATATTTAAAGGTTCTCTTGAAAATTTATTTCGACCTTCCCTTTATTTGCTGTAATTGTGTCGTCCTTTATGATGTTTGTTTTATAAAGGAACTGATCTCGTTGTCAGATTAGGACGAAAAACACGATAATCCTTCTGTTTACAAGCTCTGTTCATTCATGGGTTAATTTAGTTTTCAATGTAGCAAATTGGTCGCCAGTTTACCCTTTTTCCGTACTTTCAATCTGTTATCAGCTCGTTATAAAGTCCGATGAGAAAAACATCATCTATCTGATTGTGAATCGTACTCTCAATCACATTGATAAATTTATCACACTGCAAATTATTTTCGCCATGTTGCTAATTGAATGGCACAATTCACCTCAAAGGAAGATATTTTATTTATCTCATGTAACCGCTAACTTGGTTTTGCATGACAAAATGTGAACTTTGAGAGAAAACACATGTGCTTGCATATGGTGTCTGTCATTGCCAAACATGATGTTTTCTCTCACTCAAAGTTTCGTCATGTTTGGAACAAATCTTGGAATTTTGTTATTGGGTGAGGATCAATGCTGCCTAGAGGTTATTAACTTTATCCTATTTTAGATAAAGATTCGTACCTAATGAGTGATTCCAGAAAATATCCATACCCTACCACGGGCAGCATCTTCATCTAGACCCCCCTTGCCTTAGGAAATTCCAAAATGCTCAACCCCCCCTTACCCTTGGAATTCCAAACCGTTCTACCCCCCCATGCCTTCGGAATTCCGTAATCATTCAACCCCCCCTTAGAAATTGCCGCTCTTTTCTTCCAACTGATTTGAAAAGCCCTCTCTATATTCCAAACACCTTTATTAAATGGAAATTAATCCTTTTGCTCCCTCCGAAAGAAAAACCTACATTCAGCACAGCAAACAATCAACGTTGCGTGATGACAAACAGCGGCCAACTGAGTGATATTTTACATTGTAACCTTCGATCCACGGCAAAACGTACACTGCCGATAATCCGTTAAACATTAGAAAACTCAAACGGCTTTGAAGTCATTCCAACGCTTGGTCCAATGTTTAAACATGTCTATAATTTTTGGTGTTGAGGGTTGCCGTGAATAATTTGCGTGCCGAACGCGACGTAAAATTAATTAACAAGACAGCTAAAATTTTCAGAATTGAAATTGGAAATTGCGTTTGCCAGACTCAAACCTGCCGTCAAAAGCGAAACTGTTGAATGCAACCTGTTCTAAAAATCAAAGGTTATGATGTTAGGAAACGAATTAGAGTAAAATAGGGAGCTTTTTTCCTGCAATTAGTTTTAGTTCACAGTGAACTTAATTTGCATGCAGTACTCAGGCAAAAACGCAAAATATCTTGACGGGATTCGCGATTTGACTGCTACCAGGGAAGCGGGATTCACCAAAATTTGGGCACAGGATGCGGGATTTTTTGGCTTGTCTGTCGGGAATTCGGGAAACGTCACGAATTCGGGAAAACGTTCTAGCGGCAAAAGTGAATCAACCAGGCGAGCGCAAAATATCAATCAAAAGGGCCAATCTACATCTTAAATTTATTAGCTTTTGGAGAAATTAGTCTTTTTTAACGTATTTTTGGGAAAGAAAAAACCGTATTCGGGATAGCGATGAAAAAAGGGCGGGATGCGGGATTCTCCTCAAAAAGCAGCGGGAATGCAGGATCAGGACCCCCCTTCCAGACCCTGTGTACTGCGGCCTCAAATAAATTGCGCGAGAACAAATCAAACTTTTTCCCCGCACTTTATCCTTCGATTAAAATTAAAATAGTAAATGAAACTCACATTGAAACTCAAAGTCAATGACAACTTTAAAAGAATTTGTACAAAATAGTGAATGTAGTCTGATCAAAAGCGCATCAAATTTGCATAACGCGTGAAATCTGACCCTTTCAATGAACGTCGCATGGTGTGTAACGCAACAATTTCACATGTCTCGATGATATTTTTAAATATAGGGACTGAACACCCTTTGCTGAGATCTACAGTATTGTATTCGAGCAAAACAATCGAAGAAAAGCCTACGATTGCTTTTGTGTCCAATCTACTGGCAAGTGAACAGCTTTCAGCCGTCATGTTAGCATAAACATTATATTGACCATGACCGTGCATTGAAATGTGTCCGGCATGTTGATTAAGTTGAACGTGTCTCGTGTTTACGAGTGAATCATTGTCCTTAGATAAGTTGTTTTTGACGAGTTTACCTTGAATATCCCCCCCATGCCTTCGGAATTCCTGTCCAATGAACCCCCCCATGTCCTCGGAATTCCAGTCGACGTAACCCCCCTCCCCTTTGGAATTCCGAGATGCTGCCCGTGGTATGGGTATGGATATTTTCTGGAACCACCCAATTTGCTGTCCACTGGATAAATTGCTATCCAGCAGAAACATAGGCACGCATAGCGTGCGTGAGCTATTTTGTAGCTATCAATGAGAGGTATGGAAATAGTTGAATAAACGTGCGTGTACCAAGGTACACTATTGTGATGTTGTTTATTTGAGTAGCGTTGAGCATTCGAAAAGTATTGGTTTTTAGACAGAGGTTACCTTATAAGTGGAGCTGTGTCCGATATTCTGCAACCCCGTTCACAGGGCTTTTTACAGATTTGAGGGTGATCAAAGATCAATGTTTGAGTTTATGTTAGTGGCTTCGAATTCGTATACGTCATTGTTCAATAGATGGTACGTTAATGTGTACAAGTGTGGCTTCAAATTACGACAAAACAAGAAGAAAGTGAGATAAAATCTGTAAAATATCTGACAACAGTGTGAATATGGGACAAACAAAACAGTACAAAACAGTCCTTTCTGAAGCTCATTCTCAGATGTTTCTCGGAAGCTCAATGGATTGAAATTTATTTTTGTGGCTTTCTATTATAAAGATTATTTTTCCATGGACAAATATTTTGGATCTAGTAGGAAGCGTAACTTAAAATTCTGTAATGTTTGAACCAGAAGAGAATAGCCGATCTTGAAAGTCACGTAAGTCTTCGTCTTGTGTGACATCATGCTTGACGAACGTGGCAACTCCCGTATCCAGACAACTATATAAATAAGCTCTGTTTTATTTTCAACATTATTATTTCACACCGACTTACATTTTGGAACACACGGCTAAAACTGAGTAATAAGCGTGCCTTGTTAGAAAAGATCATGCCATCGTGTGACTTGTGCAAGTCTTGCGTGACTAGTCACGTAGCAAACTGTCAAAAAAGCCAGAAACGTCGCACGTGCTGACATACCGTGTGGCACTATATTTTTTCTGGATTCAAATTTTTGGGATTTTCGCGGTTTTTTCACGATCCGCAAAAAAAGTTCCCGCGTAAAAAATAATTCCCGCAAAAATTTACTCCATTGTCGAAATTTGTATACAAACATCGCCTTTTACATGTGATGTAATATTATGTTGGTGCCCATTTACTTAAACCGTCTCTTTCGTTCAAAAATAAAACGAAATTAGAAGCAAACCATTCAGAAATAAAACGATGACATTGCAGTCGGCACATTACAAGTATTAAGCTGTTAAAAGCTTTAAAGAAAAGGATCGTCTGAAGGTACTCCATTGATTAACTGATTTAACATGTTATACATCTGCATGTTGTTCACCTGCATTCGATTGTTTATACTCAAAAAACGAGAATGTTATAATTCCAAATAGAAGGCGGCTTCCGGAAATCGCAGAAATTAATTCCAGGGAAGAACAAACAGTTTCCCCAATCGCAAAAATTAGTCCCGCAAAACACACACAAAAAATCGCCATTCGCAAAATTAAACTCCCGCAAAAATATTGGTGCCACACCGTAGAGTCTCAGCATCGCTGAAGCCACACAAAAATCAGTGGTTGTGTTCAGCAAATAAATTTTGTTTTGATGAGCGTTTTGATGTAAAGTAAGATGCAAAATTGGGTGAAAATAATATTAAGGGATGTTTTGTTTTGTTATGTAGAGAGGTGGTAATGGGCGAAGGAATCGTTGGAATTTTAAATGAGCGAATTCGAGAATAATGGGGTGGTTCGCCTGTGTGGTAAACAACGTTAATTTTATCACATGGAGTACATGTGATCAAGTCAAGGCCAAATTTTGCTTTAATAGCTCCGGGGGTGGGGAAGGGGGATTTTATCGCACGGCCAGGCAGTCATGTGATAATGTTAAGTGTGGGTCGTTTCACGTGTAAAGAACGTGTTATGTTGATTGAGCGTGAGATCAGGTTACTGTTATGTGTAAACAAGTGGTGTTTTGTCACGTACAAACATGTGATGAGAGAAAGTTCAATGGCGAGTCACGAGACTTTCATGAGTCTATCATAAGTTCGTTTTAGGCACTTTTTATTGGCTTTCATGGCAGCTAGAGTTGTGTAACAAAGGGAGAAACTTAAAAGGAAGCGGGGAATGAGAAAATTTATGCGTTTTTTGTAATCTGAAAAATGATAACCGATTTTTGTGTCTATAAAACTGTGAAACGAATCTTGCCTGGAGCTATTGCGTTTTTGTCTTCGTATTGGAGGTGATAATTGTTTTGATTTGATTTGATTGTCGTGCTGATCTTTCCGCTCAAACTTTGTACAAACAATCCCGCTACCGCCAAGCAGCCTAACCAGAAATCCATTTCTCTGGTAAGTCACCTCTAACTTTGCGCTTAGCTAGTCGCACGTACGAGCAACGTTTATGCCACCCATACAATCTTTTTCCTTGTCGACCTTGTGCCTTTGACGGACCTAGTGATCGAGTGGCATGGTCATTAATTTTAAAACCTACCAAAAGGTGCGAACAATAATTCGTTCTAGTTCGAAATTCACGATTCTGCCCTTTTTATACCTTCAAACTATTTGCCATCTATTTACCATCATTTACTATGGGACGTCCCTGGACAGAAGTCACGTTATTTCTCACACTCTAAAGTTGAACCACATAACTCCAAACGTAAGTTATGCGCATGCGTACAAAGGATTTGTTCAATTCTCATCTACCAAAACAAACGAAGCTGATAAATATTTCCTAGACCGAACATCATAAATATCAGATAACCCACGAATTATTTACTAGGACTTGCTTCCGCTCACGTGTAAACCAGGTTTGTGCTGACGATTCGTTTTCTAAGGAAGTCTACCACAAGGAAGCCAGCCATTTCTATTTGATATATAAATATCCAACGTTAAGCAAATGAAACCAGGAGACTTTCGTCGTGTCGCTTTAGTAACGGAATTCTCTGGGAGTTCTCATTTGCATTTTTGTTCCGGCCCCGACAACTAGCCTTTCGGTAAAATTCGACAGTCATCGGGAATACCGAACATGTGTCCACCCAAAAACCAACCAAAGAACCAACCTTCCTAGAAACTTGAGGCTGCATGCCGACTATGAGGCTATTTTGTAGACAAAATAGCTCAAAAATGATAACAAAACAAAGTTCACCATCTACTGGATAAAGGTTTATCCAGTGGATAGAGTTATCCGCTCTTTGAACAACTGGGGCCAGACCAGGAGGCCAAAAGCCACATCCTCTGTGATTGAAAATACCCATTAAGCTTATACATTTGATCCTTCTTTTATGAGAGGCAACCTCTAGAAAGCGACCACCTCTTGTAAGCGACTACCTCTTGTGAGCAACCACCATTTGTTAGTGGCTGTTCCTTCCAAGCAACCACTACTTATAAACGACCATCTCTTATAAGCAACCATCTCTTGTAATCAATTATATCTCTTGTAAGCGACCACCGTTTGTAAGTGGTCATTTCTTGTAAGTGACCACCACTTGTGACCACCTCTCATAATTAAGTAGCCATCTCTTGTAAGCGTCCATGTATTGTAAGTGACCACCTCTTGTAAACAACCATCTCTCATAAGCATTCTTCTAAGTGACCACCTCTTGCAAGAGATTACCTCTCATAAACAACCACTTCTTGTAAGCGACCGCCTCTTATAAATGACCATCTCCTGTAAGCAGCCACTTGTCCAAGATACTGAATTTCTTTTATTATGTCAACATACTATGTTTGAGACCCTTGAAGGTGACTACCTCTCGTAAAAAAAACCCATCTTTTCTGGAATTTCGAGGTGGTCACCTGTGAGAGGTTCATCCACCAGTATAAAGGAGAACCTCAGCCCAACCAAGATTCCGGCCCTGTACTCCCAGTCTAGTTCAAAATATGGTGGTTTTTTTCTTGTATACGTATCTACCCTATTACAAGAAATCAATGTTGCAAAGAAGAAAAGAAAATAGTCATTTGTTTATTAGAAGACAGTTTCAACTAATTCTCCAAATTTGCAAAAGTATGGTGCTGTAAGATGTCACCAATCACTAATCACTAATTAAAATTAAGATACCAAGATGTTGGGAAAATGTCCTGTAATAAGGTACATTTATTTATTTTAAATGTTATGTTTTTTCTGAAGGTGTACAAAGTCTTAGTCAAGCTTCCAGATGGACGAAGTTACTTCATCTTCCGAAGATACAATGAATTCTATAATCTGTATGAAAAGGTGGGTTTGTTGTTCAATTAAAATGGTTCTTCTCAGTGTTTTACTCGGTTTACTGAGAGAGGACTTTTACTTTTTTGTGGGACATTTTTGTGGGACAAAGAAAATTAAACTTTGGTGAATACTTCAACGTCAGAGGAACAGAGGAGTTCCAATCCTAAGAATTCTCTTTTATTTGCCACCAAAATATGTAAATTACAGAATCATTTAAAAAGAACTACCTAATTAAAGGAAAGTGGCAAGGAAGCCAAAGAAACCATGAGGCTAATATACAGCTTGGGCTTCCCCAACTAATGTTAGATTACAGAGATTAATAGAACTTCAGTAGCAAGATAGGTAAAATTAACAGTCACTGATAATAGAGTACGACAACAAGAATTAAGAAGTGAAGAAAAAAAGGAAATTAAAAAAAAAATGAAAAGAAAAGACAAAATAAAAGGGGGAATCGGGGGAAAGTAGAAATCAAGTGAGAAGGTATTTCTTCAACTTGTTATTAAAAGTTGCAACACTTATTGAATTTTGAATGACTGGGCTGAGCGTCCGTTATGTCCTTTATGCTGAGCTAATCTCCTATTTGTCATCTGTGGATATATTACAGAATGCTTCATATCCACAGAACAATTCAGCTAATGTATATAGTAACTCTGTTATCATTTTAAAAAATAATAAAATATTTCCTGACTCAGAGCGCAATAAAAATTAAAAACTGTTGAAGTGGAATATTTCGTCCAGGCCAACCGAACTTCATCAGCCACGGTAGAAAAGTGAATATTAAGAAGGGTTATATCACTTCATAAGGGTCTCAAGGGGCCTAAAATAGTGTTATAGATGTTGGCTAATTCGAAGCCATTGTCTCTATTCAAAGAGGGCTTTTGTAACCGGATCTCAATTGCTTCCCTTATGCGGCGTTTTAACATGTTGCTTTCCGTGGCGAGAACTTTTGTTTTGCTGGAATCCACCAAATGTCCCGTGAGCTGGCAATGTTCGTGAACGGCTGAATTAGCCAACATCTATAACACTATTTTAGGCCCCTTGAGACCCTTATGAAGTGATATAACCCTTCTTAATATTCACATTTCTACCATGGCTGATGAAGTTCGGTTGGTCCAGACGAAATATTCCACTTCAACAGTTTTTAATTTTTATTGCGCTCTGAGTCAGAAAATATTTTATTATTTTTTAAAATCATGTTTCCAGAGCAGGAAAACAATATTTTTGATTGTATCTGTTATCATTGTTTTCAGATCAAGAAAGTTTATCCCGACATGAACATCAAGTTACCAGGCAAACGGCGACTTGGAAATAACTTTGATCCTGGTAAGTGAATGCCATAAATTATGTTAATACAAAGTTGTTTTGATTGTGAGAATGATCAAGAACTGATTTATCCTGAAACTAATCGTGGAGATAGGTGAATGGAATTCTAAATGATCTGAATCATCAAAATCAAAGGGTACAGGACAGTAGTCTTTTTAGCAGAAAAAATAATATTGTAGGAAAGAGCACAGTCAAACATTTAATTTGTTTTTAATTACCCAATTTTTATTGTCAGAATTTATCAGGATGAGAAGAGAAGGACTAAATGAGTTTACAAGCAAAATTATCAGCCATCCAAATGCAATTGAACAGTAAGGATGCGCACTTATTTTATTATTTATAAGTTATTGTATATTTAATTAAGTGTCAGTTGAATGTTAATTATACAGTAGCACCTGAGTGTGTTTTGAACCCCTCTTTTAGTGCGACACCTCCTGTACAGGTAAGGGGAAACCTTCTTTTGAAGACAAACACCTCCCACTAGGGGACACTGCTAAACGGGGAAACCTCTTAAAAGGAGTATCTCCCACAAGGGGACACCTGCTGTAAGGGGAACCTTCTTCAACATGCAGAAGAAGGGGACACTTTCGTCTTCAAGGGGACAACTCAAGTATGGGGATGCCGCAAATTAGGGGACATCTCCTATAAGGTGAAATATCCAATAAGAGGATACGTGGCAGAAGTGGATATCTCCCATAAGGGGACACCCTTAAAGGGGAAACTTCTAATAACATATTAAGTATAGACTCCACATTTTAGGGGACAGTCTCCCACTAGGGGACTACTCTGATTTCAGACATCTTCCATGAGAGAGCATCACTTGTGTGAAGCAGAATGTATTGCTTAAAGGATGAAAACTATGATGGGTTGATACTTCTCTAAGGTTCAATCTGGCAAAGACTTTTCTCGGGTCTTGGGCACTTCAAATTCCACTGCATTCAATGATGTTTTCTGTGTTTTGTGTGGGTTGATTTTCCTTGCCAGAGTTTCAGTCATTTGACTGTTAGTGCATTACACAAATGCATATCTTGAAATCAACTTTTGTGTTGACATCTCCTTAGCCCTGATGTACGTTTGTTTCTATCACTGGATAATCCAAAGAATGCTCAAATTAACGATGATGCTGAGCAGTTTGGAGCTGACGAGGCTGATTCACTGGTAACTCTAAAACACCACTATATTTGTTTGATCAGCACTGATAAATCAGAAATGTTACGGTAACTGCTCTTATTTGTTTTACTTGTGGGCTGATACATGAGAATTTTATGCTTGAGGTCACTGTATAAAATTATGTTGCTAAAAAATGAAG
This sequence comes from Siderastrea radians, assembly GCA_964017195.1. Lineage (NCBI taxonomy): Eukaryota > Metazoa > Cnidaria > Anthozoa > Scleractinia > Rhizangiidae > Siderastrea > Siderastrea radians. Next base: position 37,756,856 of record OZ024897.1, on the reverse strand, counting down.
CTGAGAAAAAATTATCTGAAAAAGAAAGGTCTTGCTACTACTTGAGCACTTGAAAGGACTTTATGACATTGCTTCAATTCTTGGAGTTAATTATTATAAGAAAAAACAAATTTGATCTACAAACTAAGACGTTAGCATGAGTTATTAATTTAAAAGTTGTTATTAGTTCGTCCTTAATTTTTTCTTTTTTTTTTCTAAGATGCGTTATATGTTTCTTCTCTGTTGGTAGGTGAAGGATATAAACAGAATTGACCTTGGAGAATCCTACAATCAAAAGTATGTACTAGCATCATCAAGGATAATTGTCATTGTGAACATAATTGAAAAACCATGTTCAAATGAATTTTAATTAAATAAGAAATAATTTAAAATGATTGCCATCAGTTTTATTTTATGGTCACATTGTCATGATGATTGTTACTGCATGCCTATTGTAAGTTGTACTTGGGGTATCGTTACGAATTTGCAGTAACAAGAATTTATTGATATTAAAAAGTGATGACTAAACAGACAAACTTGTTTTCCCACATGTTGTAGTGTTTGTTATTAGTTGATGCCAGCCTTCAAGTGCTATTGATCTTGTTCATGCTATTAAATTCTCCTGTTATAGGGCAAAGCCAAGTGATTTTCTTTTCCTCAAAGTTATTGGCAAAGGAAGCTTTGGAAAGGTAATAACTACATTCAGTACTTTGACATCTTATTACATGTATAACTGATACGCTGGAGGGACATACATGTAATGTTGACAGTGTTCATAGCATTTATTATTTATAATTATATCAACATCCTTTTCTTTGCTGTCAGGTTTTTCTTGCTAAGAACAAGCAAGAAGATGAATTCTATGCCATCAAGGTTCTTAACAAAGCAGCAATAAGGAAACGAAATGAGGTAGGTTAATGATATTTTATGGAAAGTGATAGACCATATTTTTGTTCTGTTTAACATTTAAACTTGTTTTTTACCTGACTAGCTACCAATGATGATAGTTAGAGCTGGTAAGCTAAGAATTTAACACTCGACAAATTGTTTGATTCCAAAAATGTGATAAATTTCCAACTTTATATCATTTTAACACATCCTTTTATTGCGCTGTTATACCTAAATTTACCTGTAGCAGACAATATTTTTAGTAATTACGTATAAAATAGTAAATAGTTATTTTATAATTATTTAACACATCTAGTTTTAAAATGTTTGTACATTCTGTCTTTTCAACTTTTAATTTAGGCAAAGCACATTATGGCAGAAAGAAATGTTTTGTTAATGAATGTTAAACATCCGTTCTTAGTGGTAAGTACATTTAATCAAAATTTGTGAAATAAATTATTGTCAGGCAGCTATATTGATATTAATTTATTGTCACAAAATTTTAATTTTATTCTGAAATCACTCTCCTGAGAAAACGTTCATTTTGTAAATTAATATATAAAGTGGAACTTCATTAACCCCAGCCCCCCTCGCCCCCTTAAATTTTTCATGTTAATGGCCAGGGTGGTCATATTTAATGTTGTACATAGTGTTCTGTTGTGATAGCCTACAAAAATTAATACATGCAGGGAGAAGAAACAGAGGAAGACATTATAAATGCCACTGTAAACCAGTGTAATCCGGTGTAAAACTGGTTACCAAATGCCGCTTTTAGAAAAAGTTAGCTTTTTACTTTATCTTAGTCAATTTTTGGGCCTCAGAATTATTCAAGGTGTTAATTTTTGCATCAGCAAGGTGTTTAGACTTCAGAGATTTTGAGATACGAAAATGACTAGGCATTTGTGAAGGCCAAAGAAGTGGCCATAATGCAAACAAAGTGGTGGTATTAACAGGCATTGGTTGGCGTATTACTGAATGAGTTGTTTGTAATGTTTCTGTGCCACTGTACTTACTTTGTCTTATTCTGCTGCAACTTTAGGGATTGCATTACTCATTTCAAACAAGAGACAAACTTTACTTTGTTTTGGATTATGTCAATGGCGGAGAGGTGAGAGCAGTGAATTTAAAAATTGTACAATGTGCTCGTAAAGTTGGAATTTGTTAGAGTGAAGTGCACTAACTTGTCATTTTCAATTGAATCATTTATAACAATATAAAATTATATAAGTAACTTTTGAGGTGTTCTGTCTTCTCTCTGACTTGCTGCGATTTTTTTATCCATTTTCAGTTGTTCTTTCATTTACAAAAAGAAAGATACTTCCCAGAACCAAGGCAAGTAAAATTTTAAAAGCATGGAAAACGTCTCATTTTTTCTATTAAAAACACCTGAGCACGAAGTGAGAAAAACGAACTTCATCAACTAGGGCTACAGGTAGTTTTTTTTGCGTGTATCCAGGTTCTATCATAGCTCAATAGTGACGCTAAATGGTCCAAATTCAAATGAAAAAACACATCTTATGGCACCCGGGTTCCCAGTATTTACCGTCCTAGCCTACATAGCAAGCCTCCAAATTTTCACGTGGCCACCCAAAAAACAAAAAATGCTTCGGAAACGTTGATCAGTTTTTCCTTGTATCCTTCTTCCTGACAATTCTGCTCAGCAATGCCTGAGCTACTTACAGCTACTGTAAGTAGCTCATATCTTGTTTTCTACTTTCACTCCCGATTCCCTGTCATAAAATTTTCCAAATTATCACCCATCCCAAATAACCCTCAGGGAGCCCTCCTTTTTCAATTTTATTGAAAAAATTATCATTGATGTCTTACATTTTCAGAGCAAGATTCTATGCTGCTGAAATAGCATCCGCAATTGGATATCTTCATTCTCTTCAAATAATCTACAGGTTTGTTAATAGCGAATAATGACGTGTTCTTACAAAGACAGCATATGTTTCTTTTCTGTAACAGCTTGTCATTAGCTTATATTTCTTTCCTTTTGCTGTTGTTGTTGTTACAGAGATCTAAAGCCAGAAAACATTCTTCTAGATGGAAAGGTTGGTGTTGCAAGTGATACCGTGAGCTAGTTTATAGCATGACTCCCCACATCACAGCAGTTAAGGCAAAACATACCCTATTTTAGCGAAATACTTGAGGTCTGATTTTCTACATTCTTCGATTGTTTCAGAGCTTTTAAAGGCGAATTAGATTTGTGTAAGCTATAGCTAAACACAGGTTGATCTGTTCGGAGTTTGTAGCTGAAAATTTGGGCCGCAAAGAATTTTAGGAAACAGAATCTCTATTTGCCGAATTTCCGAGCTACTGATAGCTCTCCGAAAATGCTAGCTGTCCTTGTTTTACACTCTAAACGACATATTTGTTCCTCTGAAAACATCAGGAATTAATCAGTCCCCGTGTTAAGTCCGTGGTGATGTTTCGCCAAAGAAATCTCTAGTTTTTACTGCAATGAAATCGGAATATCTCAGACGATGTAGACCATGTAGACCTTCCGAACGGATTAATTGCCCGAAACGGATGCCCCTGGCATGTGTTGCACAATACATCAAGAAGCTCTAGGTACTTGAGACCTAATGAACCTTATGTTACATGCCGTTCAGCAAAATTGTGTTTTATACTTTTTTCCAGGGCCATGTAGTTTTAACAGACTTTGGACTCTGTAAAGAAGGAATAGAACCCTCTGGAACAACATCAACATTTTGCGGCACACCCGAGGTATGATGAAAAGACTTAACTGAACAACGGGAAAACAATGTACAGCGCTTTTTTGTCACAGTTGGTCTAAGTGAGATTATTAGAAACCTAACGGATACGTTTTTGACTCTATTTTGCTTTACACATGCAGTACTTAGCCCCTGAAGTTCTTCGGAAGCAGGAATACGACAAAACCGTGGACTGGTGGTGCCTTGGTGCAGTCTTATATGAAATGATGTATGGACTGGTAAGAAAAAAAGTTGTATTGCAGTTTTATCTTCTTTTTACTTTTTATCTTGGTAAACCTTCAAAAATTGAAGTGAAACCCTGAATTCAACATATGGAACACGGTGTGGGAATTGGAGGGAGAGGCCGGGATGAGGGAGGCAAGTGTGTCCTTCTAACTTTCTCCTTGACCCGCTTTGTTCAATGCCACTACCGTCACGATCTTGCCTGTGCACCAATATTGGGGGGGAGGGGGGAGGGTGTTGGGAAGGTGAGGGAGATACGAATGGCCGTGCTGGTACCATCGGAAGCCCCTACTGTAGGGTTGTGCACATTATGCCGGCATAATTTTGAGCGTAATAGTGAGGCAAAAGTATCAAGCATTATGCTGGAATAATAGTGCAAAGTTTCTTCGACTCTTTGTGCTTTATATAAACTTTGCCAAAACCATGGGATTCCCACGCAAGACACCGGCTCAGGTACCACATTTTAAGACCATGCCTGGTTACAAAGTAGAAAAAACATGGCTTCCAGCAGTTCCAGTTCTACAAAATTGTCAGCTGCCTCCTTATACTGTTTTCATTTATACTTGTAACCAACATAAATCTGTCTTCTGTGGTCTTTTATTTCTTTTTATGTTAATGATAATGGAGCATAATAATGATGCTATTGAGCACAATTATAGTGACATTTGTTGAGGACAAAAATTTAGCATAACAGTGTGAAACACTGAGCATAATGTGGACAACTCTACCCTACGCTTGAAATGTGTTACCCACCCCCCTGGGAATCCAACTCCCAAAGCCCGGTGCTCCCCACTTTTCCCACAGGTCTTCACCCGCCCTGCTCTTTTAGAATGTTGCTCGAGCTTGTTGATGTATTTTTATTAATCTTAGTTTTTCTTTTTCAGCCCCCATTTTATAGTCGAGATACAGCAGAAATGTATGAAAATATCCTTCACAAACCTCTTCGTCTCAGAACCAACATATCGGCCAGCGCAAGAAATGTTCTTGAAGGAGTAAGTCTTGCTCCCTAGCCCTTGGTTATTTCCCTTGTAACATTCACAAAGGCCGCTTAAGGCAATTTTTTTTTTTTTACTTCACAGCTTCTTCAGAAAGATCGCTCAAAAAGGCTTGGAGTAGGAGAGAACGATTTTGTAAGTCAGTGCGCGATCATTTTAGTTTCCCATTTTGCCTATTATGATATCACTTTTTTTTCATTCAGTATATCGTTTCAAACTTTATTTGTTATTTCGTGGAACGCATACGTTAAGCGTACACGAGAGTGTAACGCGAAAGAAACGCGTTTCTCGCACGCAAAGTTCCACAGCCTACTTACATGACATCGGAGGTTGCACATTTATATAACGCAAAATAATTACCTTCAATTCTTTTGTGGCAGGTTGGTCATTGCTAAGACAAATCGTTTCCTTTCTTGAGATCGTAAATCATAGTAGAGTATTCAGTCATACAGGAGATTCCAGAATCTCCTACTGAACGATTTTGGGTGATCATCCGGCTAAAAAATAAAATAGAGTGGTTTGTTTTTGTTTACTGAAATCAATTTAGCCAGCGTTAGAAGTGCGTTTTGCTGGAAACAAACTTTTCAGCAAAAATATTGTTTTCCTGCTCTGGAAACATGATTTTAAAAAATAATAGAATATTTCCTGACTCAGAGCGCAATAAAAATTAAAAACTGTTGAAGTGGAATATTTCTTCTGGACCAACCGAAATTCATCAGCCACAGTAGAAATGTGAATATTAAGAAGGGTTCTATCACTTCATAAGGGGTCTCAAGGGGCCTAAAATAGTGTTATAGATGTTGGCTAATTCGAAGCCATTGTCTCTATTCAAAGAGGGCTTTCGTAACCGGATCTCAATTGCTTCCCTTATGCGGCGTTTGAACGTGTTGCTTTCCGTGGCGAGAACTTTTGTTTTGCTGGAATCCACCGAATGTCCCGTGAGCTGGCAATGTTCGTGAACGGCTGATGAGTCCCTTGAAAGATGTTCCTTAATTCTGGTTTCAAGCACGCGAGAAGTTTCGCCAATGTATTGTTTGTTGCATTGATCACAATGAATGTGATAAACTGTTCCACACTTCTTTAGATTTTCAGTTTTGTCTTTAACCTGTACCAATTGCGATCTGAGAGAATTGACAGGCTTGTGGACGATTGTGACCTCGTGTGATTTAAATGCTCTTTGTAGGCGTTCCGAAATGCCTTTGATGTATGGTACTGAGGCGTATACTCTCTTCTCGTTGCGGGATTCTTTGGACTCTCTCGTGTCGGATTCAGTGTTTGGTATTGTTAGCATCCATTCCGGACAGATGTCCTCTGGATGTACCACAATTGACCACCTTTCTTGAGATGTGTCTTTCAAGTACGTACTTCACATACCAGAATGATTTCTACAAACAAACAAGGAGCTGCCATGGGGTCTCCAATTTCACCCATTGTGGCCAATCTCTACCTGGAACATTTTGAGAGCGGAGCATTAGACACCGCCCCCACCCCTCCAGCTATGTGGTATCGATATGTTGATGACACGATGACTAAAATTCATGAATACGCAGTGCGCTCTTTTTCTGAGCACCTCAATTCCATTGATCAACACATCCAGTTCACTTCAGAGGAAGAAAAGAATGTTACAATCCCATTCCTTGACACCTGCTTACACGTGAACCAAGATGGCTAAACAAAAGTCACAGTGTACCGGAAACCGACCCATACGGATCAGTACCTGAATTTCCACTCTAACCACCACCTACAACATAAAAGAGCTGTGGTTAACACTCTGCTACTTCGAGCTGAGACCTTGGTTTCTGAAGAAGATGACAGAGTACATGAAATTCAGCATGTTAAGCAAGCTTTGAAAACTAACAACTATCCAACTATCCAACTAACTAACAATACCGAACACTGAATTCGACACGAGAGAGTCCAAAGAATCCCGCAACGAGAAGAGAGTATACGCCTCAGTACCATGCATCAAAGGCATTTCGGAACGCCTACAAAGAGCATTTAAATCGCACGGGGTCACAATCGTCCACAAGCCTGTCAATTCTCTCAGATCGCAATTGGTACAGGTTAAAGACAAAACTGAAAACCTAAACAGGGGAGTGCGTGGGAGGAAACAACGTGTAACCATCAAACAGGAACAATCTCGGAACTTCTCAGTTCTTAGTGGAGTTCCACAGGGAAGCTGTTTAGGGCCCTTGTTATTCATAATGTACGCCTCTAGGCTGTTTCACGTGGTTGAGAAACACTTGCCGGTTGTCCACGTGTTTGCAGACGACACGCAACTCTATCTTTCGTTTCGTCCCACGTCTTCAATCTCTCAAGACCAAGCCATTCGAGCTATTGAAGAATGCATTGTCGATGTCCGTGCTTGGATGTGCCACAACATGATGAAACTAAACGACAGCAAGACAGAATTTTTGATCATCGGGTCACGACAGCAGCTCGCCAAAATAAATGTTGACTCTATAAAAGTTGGCGCTTCCGAAATTGTGTCAACCTCGTCTGTTCGCAATCTTGGGGCGTGGCTTGACAAGAATAGGTCAATGGATGCTCATGTTGGGAAGGTCTGCAGCAAGGCCTTCTTCGGACTCTATAAGATCAGGCAAATAAGGAAATTCCTGTCGGTAGATGCCACCAATACGCTCGTTCATGCATTTGTCACGTCTCACGTGGACTATTGCAACTCATTGCTTTACGGCGTATCGCAGTACCAACTCAGCCGTTTACAGCGTGTCCTTAATGCCGCAGCTCGCATCACCTGCCTTCTTCCACGGTATTCTCACATCACCCCAACGTTGTTCCATCTCCACTGGCTTCCTATTGCCTCCCGGATCAAATTCAAGATAGCGTTGATAGTTTACAAAGCGCTCAATGGCTACTCCCCGTCTTACATAACTGATTTATTACACATCAAACCTCCAGGTCGCTACGCAATGCGTAGCGACGATCAACACCTCCTCTTGGTCCCACGGACTAAGTGCAAAACATTTGGCGACCGGGCTTTTGCCGTCGCCGGACCAAGGGTCTGGAACAGTCTGCCACTGGCAGTCAGATATTCAGTAAATGTAGATACATTTAAAACTAACTTGAAAAGTTTTCTTTTTACGCAAGCGTACAAACATATTATATAGTTATTAAATTTTTAGATGAAATCCATGTAAATTTTTAGTTAATGCTATTTTTACTTAAATTGTGAAAATCATGTAAAGCGCATTAGAATATTTTTATAAATTATAGCGCTATATAAGTTTATTAAATTATTATATAAAGAAGTGTAGCACAGTTTATCGCATTCATTGTGATCAATGCAACAAACAATACATTGGCGAAACTTCTCGCGTGCTTGAAACCAGAATTAAGGAACATCTTTCAAGGGACTCATCAGCCGTTCACGAACATTGCCAGCTCACGGGACATTCGGTGGATTCCAGCAAAACAAAAGTTCTCGCCACGGAAAGCAACACGTTCAAACGCCGCATAAGGGAAGCAATTGAGATCCGGTTACGAAAGCCCTCTTTGAATAGAGACAATGGCTTCGAATTAGCCAAAATCTATAACACTATTTTAGGCCCCTTGAGACACCTTATGAAGTGATATAACCC
>OZ024897.1:37723235-37748235 GCA_964017195.1 Siderastrea radians | reverse complement strand
TTCTTAATATTCACATTTCTACTGTGGCTGATGAAGTTCGGTTGGTCTGGAAGAAATATTCCACTTCAACAGTTTTTAATTTTTATTGCGCTCTGAGTCAGGAAATATTTTATTATTTTTTAAAAACGTTTCAGACGTTTTTTCCCTTAGGTCGTTATCAGAGCAAAGGTATATCCAAAGTTGAACTACAATTACAAATTAATTTGTAAACATTGGGCTTATGATAAGTAAACTACGGACGGAAACCCATATTTTGAAACCAAGTTCACTTCATTATACTTTGAAAGAGTTTACCATCGATCGAAAGCTGTTAGCTTTCTTTTTCACATTTGTGTTTAACGCGTTCTTTCGCTCAATCCGAACACGCTCTTCAAATGGAATTTACATTTGAATGGAATCTCACTAGCTTACATGAATTATTGCTGTAAATTGAAAACTGCTAAGGCTTGCGTTGAAACGCAAAATGTATTTTCTTTGGCATATATAAGTAATCTTCTGTGCTGATTCGATTCGCTTGCGATCAATCCATTGAGTGCTATCTTGGTAAATTCTCATTCTGGACGCATAAAAGAGAATTTTTTTTATTATTCTCTTTCAGTAACATAAAGTCAAGTACTTTTCTTTTTAATAGATTATTCCATTGTGAATCTAACTCTTGTATAAGTACAACAGGATAACACACGAGTTAATTCAAAATTAGTTAAATTGCAATATATATTTAGGTCAAAAACAAGTGAAGCTTTTGTCTTCTTTCAGACAGGCTCTTATAATTAATTGCTTCCTGCAGTCCAAGTTCAATGGCAGTTGTAATGCCTGCATGGAGGTTTCATTCTTAAAAGATTATTAGCGTTCCACATGAAAAAAAAAAACGTTCACCATATTTCCCCTTCTCCCAGGAGAGGAAACTGGGTAATCTGCGAGTTGTAAAGTTGCGAGTTGCGTTATGAGTGGCAGATAAGCATTTGGTATCTCCAGCCGAATACTACGTGTTGTCTAAATTGTCTTTATTGTATGCAGTCGGAGCAAAAATGCTTGGTTACAACCAAAAGAGAGAAAACCTACCGATGTATAGCTTAAACTATTTTCCATTCCACAGGAAGAAATCAAGAATCATCCATTTTTTCGAAGCATTGACTGGCAGATGTTATATGACAAAAAAATTGACCCACCCTACAATCCTAATGTGGTAAGTAAATGCCGTAGAATTGCAGTAATGATTATTACTTCCAAAGAGCACCTTTCTTGGAGGTCAAGAATGGATGTTAAGACTGTTGTAACTTAATTAACAGTTGTCGCGTTTCTTGTTTGCCCGTTACTGTTGTGTTTTTGAGTGGTAGACGTGGCCCAAAACCTAACTTGTTCTGTGTTTCTATACCAACAGACAGGCCAGCTCGACTTGAGACATTTTGATCCAGAGTTTGTGCGAGAACCTGTACCAGGTATGTGTGGAGATTACTTTTGATCTTGAAACTGGGCCATGTTGTAGAGTTTTAGGTAACAGAGAGTTTAAGCAACGACGACGGCAACATTCTACTTCGCGACTATTCCAACTCGTTTAACTTGTCTAATGTGGCGGAACTGTCCGGGAACTGAATTCGTAGGAACTGCGCTCCAGTTCAGGAAGAGAAAGAAACATTCGTGTGTTCCCGTTCCCCAAAAACCCTTAAAACTGGCCAGTTCACGTTGCTGTTTTGCAGAGGACGGGAAAGGAATTTGCCAACATGTATAACGTTTACTTATTGTTTTGTGACGTTCTCGTTGCCGTCGCCGTCGTGGCTGCTTTAACTCCCTAAACTCCCTCAAAAACGAGAGCGAGTTTTTCACCAGGGCTTTAAAACACCGTGAAACTGATGAATGCACAAGGCCGAAGGCTGAGTGCTTGTATTGTTAGCGCAAATAGCGCAATCAGCCAATCCGAACTCTAAGTAAAAACATTCAGCAGGAGCCAAGTGCGGGAAAACACGCAAGCGGTGTCAACGAAAACGCGCATAAGCGAAGTGACGACTCTCGACAAGTTTTGGTTTTGCCTGATTGGCTGAAAAACGAACAAGCAAACAAACAGGTGCGCGTTGCAAGGACTGCACGATTTTTTTCATACCTCAGTAAATATTCAAAAGAAGTAGACATAAAAGTTTGTTGTTGTTGTTGTTGTTGTTATTGTTGTTGTTGTTATTGTAGTATCATTGGAAACTACTGTTCAGTACCTTTCATTTGAACGGTTACACTTCATCCACACACTTCAAAGTTAGAATTACCCTCTACAGCGTAGTAAACAGTACGGAATTATTGCTCGGCAGCTTTGTATGTTTTATAGACATTTTGTAAAAAGCATTGGTCACACTTGATGACTTCATCCACGGACTAATTAGTGCTAATTAGTGGTAGACCCGCCACGAGGAAACTGATCGCTCATTTGTCTTTATTTTGATCATAACAGGATCAGTGGGTAAATCAGCTGACTCAGCGTTCCTAAGCGCCAGTGTTGACGACCCCGACGATGCATTTGTGGGTTTCACGTATGTCGCTCCGATGGAAGAAGTACTGCACGACTGATAGGCGTGCAGTCGGTGATCTATAAACAAAGAAAAATAATGCATGCGCTCCTTTCTGTCCTGTTTGTTGCCAAGTTTGATACATAGACTGCTCCCCTGAGGTGTTTGTAGTTCTGTGGAGGCGTGTTGTTGGAAAAGTGTGTCACGAGAAGTCGGGTGGTCAGTAGCCTCCCTCGTATTATCCTCCTCCCTCCCGGGAGGAGGGTAATACGACTCCCCTAAAAACGACTGCGTGGGAGGCTAGATGGTCAGTGATACGAGTGAGTTCTCCTCCAGGTTTTTAGGGGCCTATTACATGAGGCGGGCTGGGGCCCCTTTCTCGAAACTACCGACAACTTTTCGGGCCCGATTTGTACAATTTTTATTGATTTTGAAAGCTAACTTTTAATCGTTGTAATTTCATGTAGCATATCGCTAAGTTTGTGCCATTAATTACCATAACCTGATAAATAAATGAGCTCGAAAAAATACTTACCGGGCCCGGAAAGTTAGCGGGAGTTTCGAGAAACGGGCCCCTGGCCCGGTTAGCCGAGCTGGCTCGGTTTGCCGAGATGACCGTTCAGCCCGGTATTACATGAGGTGAGCCAGCGCGCCTGCGGCTAAATTTAGGAGCCGTCATGTGAAAAGATGGCTGCCCCAAAGAGAATGAATCGTGATTTTTCTTTTGCTAGTCCATTATTTTGGTGCATTATTTTCCGTTTTATGTAGCTTTGTGGTCTGATAAACCTTTATGTGTTATATAGAAAGAGAAATATTGACTTTCTGGTGATCCATTTTGCTCTGAAGCGAAATTTAGTGACGAAAAAGTGTTGGCCCGGCAATCGCGATTACATGGTAAATTTTAAGCCCGTCTAGCCGGGATCCCGGCATCGCGATACCGGGATTCCAGCTGGCCGGGCTGAGATTTTTCCATGTAATCGCGATGTTGATTTTTAGTGTTTTTAACAGACGTGCCGTGACCCCGGCAAACCAAGCCAGCCCGCCTCATGTAATCGCCCCCTTAGATAATCTTGTGGGTACGACAGGGCCTGACATGTCCAACGTAGACGTCCGCAGTGCTCGTCACGCGGTCCTCTCCCCCCCCCCCCCCCCCAAAGGAATCGATGTTTTGTAGCATAGGAGCGCGTAACGAGCCCAAAAAATGTCTTCGTTAGAGGGTACCGGGGCTGGGGAAGGCGGCGAGCCTCCGTCTTCACTCTCATCTAATTTCCCCGTGTTTTATTTTCACGGTTGCTTTCTTTTATTTTTCTCGTTCCCACTATCCAACAGGCTACTCTTCCGGTTGTTTGAGGTAGAGCTAAGCTAACCTAGTATTAGCCTCAATTTTCAATGCAGTTTTCATTCAGCAATTTCAGTGATTTTGTGTGGTTAGCCTGAGAAAACAGACAACGCCTCGTGCAGCCACCGGGTGCTCTGTGGTGTCGCCGTAGAACGTCATCTGTTTTCTCAGGCTAGGATCCTCAGTCTCAAAAGTTAGAGCCACCTTGTACAACATAATAAATAGCGCCACAGGAAAGTACTGCTCAATAGCTATCAATTGACTGGCGACCGAAGTCGTACGCATCTGATCTCCCTTGCAAAGTGGAGTGACATAAGTTGGAGCAAAGAGTAGCTTGTTTTTCCTCTGTCTGTGGTTTGGACTGTATGACATTTCATTAATATGATCAGTGGAACAGCGTTATTTAGTGCTGTTTAGGACATGTGTTTAGGAACAATCATTAAAGTCGGTTGAAACAATGTTTTTTTAGATTTAATTTATTCATAATTATGAAGTGGTTCAGTAGAGTCTACAGATTGTAAAAAGACCTCTGTATTTATGCATTAGCTTACCTTACTATACGTAATTAGGTTTTATGAGAAACCTCTAACGGCGTTGAAGTGTGTAACGCCGAAATCACTGCTTCCAATTATTTGTGGAATCAAGGTGGGAGGAAAAAAATCTACCCAGAATAAAGTGGGTCTGCCTGTCTCTGCCTGTGCCTGCTTCCAATCAGTGGAAAACCGTTGATCCAGTCCACTGTGTCTTGCTGTCCGTTTCCCGCGGAAAAGCCACCACTGCATCGTTCTATTCGGTGACTCGATTGGTTAGTTTATATTCCAAATGTGATACTCCCGCGTTTCGAATCCCGGTTTTACGACGTAATGAGTACTTCTATGTGTATGCTGTGTGCGTGGCACATGAACAAAAAATTAAATTTTGACTGTCTTATGATTGATATGTTTGGTTTTTGTTTTGTATTTGTGTGATCCCCTGAGGCAATTTCGGTAAGGAAGGAGGTTAGTTTCTAAAGAAGCTGTGGTGCTGCGTCGGTGGGGACGTTAAACACAAAATTTTGGATTTATCAACTGAGTTGATAAGGTAAGAGATTGAAAGCTGACGTTTCGAGCGTTAGCCCATGGCAACGTGAAAAATGATTTCCACGTTGCCACGTTCCTACCAATAGCGTAGCTCCACCATTCTCCTTAGAATCTCGGTAAGGGACGCGATAAGCGTTCTGCTCTCCCCACTCATACTCGTTTAGGCCCTTCAGTCTGGCGTTATACACCGCGTACCATTGAGCCTGTTTACGTAATAATACGATTTCCCGTAATTAAAATTCTAAAGAGGTTACTCTGATGGTGACGCTACCTGACCTGAAAAGCGCGAGACACTTGGGCACGCGATTCACCGCGCGGGGGAGTTCGCGCGCAGGGGACTGATTTTAATGCGCTCGTGTATTGTTTGCTCAGTCGGCTCAGCTACTCTGGAAATCACTCCCATTGCTTTTCCACATGTTCCCTCAGCTTCCTTCTTATTTTGACGTACAAAGAAAAACCGACAGTCTCTCCTATCGCAGACTTCGCTGGTAAAAAGCGCCTGGCCAGGAGCCCCGCTGAGATATCGGGAGTTTCAGAGTAACTGGCCGGCGTCTGCCAAAATGCCTTTGATACGGGTGTATTCCCATTACAGTTTGCAGATTTAGCGTTTATTTGCCGTTTGGTAGCTCATGGGAGGGCGCTTATTGGAGAGGGAGCTGTCATGTAAGCTGGGGTGCTTATTCCTTTCTAGACATAAACATCGGAGTGTGAAAAAGCCCCCTTGGACAACAGAAGAAACTCTAACACCACGATGTAACGATACGGCTTCGCATAATTAGAATATTGATTACTTGTCTACTACCAATCAATATTATCAATATTACTTTCAGATAAGAATGAAGACGAAATAGTTCACTTGTGTAATCATTCTATTCTTTGTCAATATTTCAACCCACTTTCACGATTACAATAGGGGCGCTTATTGGAAGGAGGGACGGGCGCTTACTGGAATAGCGGTGCTTATTTGGAAGGGGACGCTTATTGGAAATCGAATCATTACGGTATGTCGGTTAAAAAGGAACATACTCTAATGGTTGATTTGGCTAGCTGCATTCACTGATTTCATCCACTCTGACAGACTCAAAATTTAGTACCACATGTACAGGCATTTTACTCTCAGTTCAGATCTTTGAAAGACCGGAGTTATTGCGGTTTGGTATAGTTTATGAAGAGCAAATCGAAAAACCAACATTCAGATCTAACCAAAATATAATACTTACAGCTTTCACTTTGAAGTCTATGTCATTTATTTATATATGAGGGCTCATTTGTTTTCTATTCACGCCCTTTTTTTTTTTTTTTTATTAGGCCAGTCGTAAAAATCTTATTATCAGCTAAAAAAAAACATGTCGTAGTACAATATTTTCTTTATTCCAAAATTAGATTTCTAAAACGAACTGAAGCAAGATTCGCCGGCAAACTTGTCACTCCCCACTCCTAAATGCTAAATCAGGTCTTTTCATTACAATTTTTGCTCACAAGCACCACCAGGGGCACCCAACGAGAAAATTTAGCAAAATACTTAAATTATCATTTTCTGCTTTCTTAGATTGTTTTACAGCTCTTTAAATTCATACTTGTGTAAGCTAATACAGGTTGATCTGTTTGGCGTTTTTAGCTGAAAATTTAAGCTGCAGAAAATTTTAGGAAACAGAATCCTATCTGCCGAATTTTCGAACTGCTGATGACTCTACGAAAATGCGGCATATTTGTCCATCCGAAAACAAGAGAAACTGGCTCCTGATAGAAATCAATAAGTCCTCTTGTTGCGAAAGTCCGAGGTGATGTTTCGCCAAAGAAATTTCTAGTTTTCTCGACGTTTTCACTCCAAATAAAGCCGAATATTTCAGGGGATTTTTTTCTTCCGAACAGATATTGCCCGAGACGAACTGCTGGGTGCCCCTGCACCATGTCGACATAACATAGCAATGTATGATTTAAGATCAAAAACAGTCTGCGAGATATATAGTCAGTGTGCAGACAATCTCGGTTCTCGTTGGCTCTAGATTGATACAGCTCCTGATTGATACTTATTTCCCACCACAAAATTTTATAATTCTGTGTAAACAAACTTCACTGATTTGCACCTTGCATCCGGAAATTAAACAAAAAAAGGAAGCTTATATTGTATAGGCTGGTGCAGAATTCTGTGAAGACTTTCTTTTTTATTCCTTCCTTAATTTAATAGCTTGTTTACCTCTAAGCGTCCGGTTTTTGCTTCAAATCCACTGTAATTATGTCTATGTTGGTTGTTTGCAAGTTGCTAATGAAATCAAAATTATTTTTAAAAGGGTGTTTTTGGTTGTCAGAAAGGTCACATGTGTGAAAATTTTCATAAGAATTTTCCAAGAAAATATTGACATTCCATGCTTTAGAGATTGTCGGATATTGACAAAAAGCAGAAATCGTGATCGGAAAAGGCGATGCGCCCTTTCCCACGTTCTTGTAGTCAAAATTAAACAAACATTCATGATATTGAAACACTGAACCTATGTAGATCTGTGCTAAATTCAGGCTAAAACTCTCGACAATTTGTCGTGAAAAATTTCTTTGCCAATCGTTCCTTTACTTACTCAACACGGTTCTTGATTCGTTCTTTCCTCAGCTAAAGCAAATTTAAACTTAGCATCAGTGAAGTAAGCTGTTTAAATAAACAGCTTGATCACAGCTTTGCAAATACTTTCGATAAAAAAAAAAGAAATGTTTTTACTTGGCTCACTGACCAAATTAAAAATTCTCCTGAGATATTTTTACGTCGTGTGACATAACACAGAGCTTGACCCCAGTCTCCGGGGATCGGCGAACAAGTCCTGCCTATTGGAATTTTGCCTGCATATGTAAAGTGTATTCCCAGGGTAGCTGCTTTTTGTATTCAAGGTATTGTTCCTTGTACGGTCGATAGTAGGCTAGCAGTAACGTGGTTGCTGTGGGTTGTACTTTTGGAAAAGTTTGTTTAGCTTCCCACGCGTTTTTCGCGTAGGAGCAATTCTCTAGATCCCTTAGCTTGAACGCGATCTTCGCCTCGAGTAGAGAGCCAGTTACGATCTGTCACGAACTCTTCGCATCATTTTAGCGGGCGGGAGTCATCATTTCCAGCAAATGCAGTCCAAATTAGATGTGACGGTACCTGACTCAGAAACGTTGAGCTCTGAGAAATCAAAGCGTTTCACGGTAAGAAATGTTCATCCTTCGTATTTGTGCGGCTTGCAGTTTGACGACTATTAGCCGGATGGGTATGGCAAAATGCTGTGCTCTGCTTGCCGCCGATTATTCCGAAATAAAAACAAACAGTTATACATGGATTACTATAATACGCTGTCTAAATCTGTTGATGAAGGTCGGCGGTCATTGCGAAAAGCAGTCGCGATTGTAGAGGGTGGATCGTCTTTGAGGAAACTGAGAATACACGAGAAGAGAATATTGTGTCGTTCATTATCTGCTCTGCGACTAGCAAACGGCGATCAAATTTCGAGTTCCGTACGTAGGCGTATCGTCGCCGCATAAAAGCGACGAAATCTATTTGGCATGGAGTTTTAAGTGAAAAGCAGAGTTGATATCTTTTTTCTCGTTTTCTTATTGGAATTATACATACTGCAAGCTCACGCTTGATTTCCGGCAGAACGCCTGTGTTTCAAGGAAGGTAGGATGTTTACGAGTTGTTCACCTTGCCTAGCTAATAATTCATGTTTCTGGTGTCATGTTAAGCTTTTAATTGCCCGAAGGTATCCATTCATTAAAATTCGATGACGAAGGGCCTATCTTCGCCAATATCCAACTCTTTGCTGAATATTTAATTACGCAGGCTTTATTTTATGAGTTCTGGGCAAATGTCCATGTGCTGGTTAATTTAAGCTTATAACTATCACACGGAGTTCAGCTCTTCATTAACCAGCATCCCCATTTGCCATTGTAGTTGCCATTGTATTATTAAACAAAGGTACATATTGAAACACTCTGCCTTTGGAAAATAATTTTCTTCGCTTAATTGACCAACAGCCGATTTATTTTGCTACATCTAAATATTCACCGCATGTTTGCGGATATTTGCGTGCAGCCATCAAGTTTTCACTTCTTTAGTTCTATAGTTAGTAGATCTTAAAAGTGCATTCATTACATAGATACACCTGCCAGGCTTGATGGGTCACATATTTGAAATTGAAACAGAACTCAAAAGTTAACGATACAAAAGATCTAGGCATGTTTTTCAGCTTTGACATTAGCTTGAAGACATTGCAAGGTCTGTGTGTGAGAAAAGAGTGAAATGTTGGCATTTTTAGTACATACGTAACTTAGAAATTTTTAAGCAAAATATTTATTCTAGCTTGGTGTACGAAACATTTCTTCTTTTGTGCTAAAAAGAGTGAATTTACAAAAAAGCAAAGTTAGCTATAACGTTGATCGTTAGCATGATTTGATAAATTTTAATAGAATTCACACTGCAAGCCAAAATAATTTTGTTTATCTAAAATTTGTTATTTGGCAAAGCCAGCATGTTTGCAGATGTATATGCTGTGTGTTAGCATATTCTTGGGGAAAGGGAAATAAAGTCAACCAGAATTCGAGAAAAAAAAACATAAACAAAGACAAAATCACTGTTAACGTTTTATCTCACAGTCCATTTAAACTTGCATTGTCCTTGATCATGCCTCTGCAAACAATCTAAATTTGTATTTGTCAGGTCACTGTAAAAATTTTTTTGCTGTTATGTCTTTGCCTTTCTTGACCTTTGACCTGAATTTCAATGGCAGCTTGGTGGTCGAATTTCAATTTCGACTGACCAGTGAGGCAGTAAATTGTGTGTGGAATTACATTCTTAATCTAGAAATACATTTTCATTTAACCTGGAATAAATCAAGGAAACGTGATTAGCTTTCAAGTATTCTGTTAGCAGTTTTGAGTCAAGTAGGAACATCTGTTTCTCAGAATGTCTGTGGTGACATTAATAAGTTTCAGGTTAATTTATCAGTTTTCTAAAATTGGAAGTGACCTTGAAGCTCTTTTGATCATTCATCAGGGTCACATTTTATTAAGGGATGCGGCAAGATTGGTCAATAATTATATTTAGGGCGCTGGACTTGTAATCTGGATATCCTGGGATCAAATAGACCTTCCAGCCATTAGCAGATTTTAAAATTTTGTCTTCAGTAGTCAACTCGTTCATGTTTGCAAAAAGCCTCCTGGCCAGCCTATAGCTAGCCAGCTGGGATACCTAAACATGATATGTTGTGGTACCACAAGCTTCTACGGTTGTAGCTTTACCTTACCTTTTACCTATTTTTAGAAAACTACTTTTGTTACAATTCCACAGCTTTTTCAAGTGAAGGAGAATGTTATTAGGAGTTATCTGAACGGAAATGTGTTCCAGTCCATGCCCCAGCTGTTGATCATCTTCCATGTAACTAATGGCATTCATATACTCAGTTACGGACTTAGTCATAAAGCAGACCAATGTGAAATACAACTTGTGCACAAAGCCATTTACATCTCAGGCTGGGTTCTAGTGGCTTAAAGAATGATAAAAAGAAAACTTTCCGAAAAAACTGTCACCACGCCACCAATTTCCCTAGTGTAACCCATTTGTCAGACGTTTCAGAAATAATTTTTGAAATGTCTGACAGTTATTGTTTTTAAGCAACTTAGATTTTAAAAGATATAATTTGCAACTTAAAATTGCCTAAATCTACATTGTAGACCTTGCCAAATTATCAGAGCTTTAAGGATATCCAGGTTGTTCACAACAATATATCGGTAAAACAGGTAGTTCCTTAGCTTCTAGGCTTTGCATGCCACCACACCGTAACAATCAATGTCAAACCTTCTTGCTAATTGTACTGGCTTTAATGAAATAGCCTGTACAGATTACCTGATTACTCTAGTGACCTTACACGTGTACGAATTACAATGCTGTTCACACTTATAAGATCATTGACCGCAACAACAGTTGGTCGCAATTAGCATTCGTCGAGGCTTTTCATATCAAGAGTTTAAGCCAAGTGTACAGTCAAAGCTCTCCTTGTGATCACTCTCGTGAGTGACCAGCTTTAGGTACAACTAGCATTGTGAAACCCCGTTTGACTTGTCACTTAAACTCTGTTATGAAAAGCTCTCATAAGTGACCGCTCCTGTAAGTGACCACGACCACTTTCATGAATTACCAGTGGGCTTTTCCCTTTGTTTTTAAGTTCTCGTAAGCAACCTCTTGGTGAACACTTTAATAAAAGCACTCAGTTCTGGTTCAAATTTAGAGTTATACATAACACAAGTGCTAATGGTTCTTTGACCAGTACCTATGCAGATCTCTTCTGTGATAGGCAATAAAAAGCTATTCAATATCATTTCTACATTTAACTATTGGTAACCAGTAACATATGCCAAGCTTTACGCTAAACGCTCTTATACATGTAAGCTACCACTCTCTATTGTTTCATCATGTGGTCGCTTACAAGAGGCCATTCTGGTAAGCGACCAGTTCTAGTTCTAGTTGCAGTTCTTGTAATAAACCAAAACTTGGTTTTACTAAGATATTCACAACTCTTGGTCTCACCTTTTCACACTGTATTTGAAACTGTCCAAGGGCTCGGGATTCTACATGTAGGAAAAGCGTGAGCAATTTTCTAGAAACTCTGTGACCAGTGTATTTATGATCTTTGTACAGACTGACTTCTCGGAATCAATCCAGTATGATTTGACGACATATTTTTTTCCTCAAGGGCAACCCTATCATGACGTACCAAATTTTACCAGAACCAGAAAGTTATTATCTTTTTTCATTACAAAATAAATTTTGTCACCTAGTGTGACCCAGCTGTTTGTTGCAATTGAGGGGATAGTTGTGGCCTGGCTTTGTAGTTGATATCAATATTCTCTTCAGTGGTTCTTTTACCTTACCACAAAGGAGACAGTAAGTCTTTAAAATATTTAAATAATGTGTTCATCTGTGCCATATAATTTGTTATTAGGTGTTATGAGCCTATGAATCACCTTTACAACCTTTCGATTCTGTTGTCTTTCCCCAGGTGTATAGAGTTTTGATCAAACTGCCAGATGGAAGAACTTACTTCATATTGCGAAGATACAATGAATTTCATCAATTGTGTGATAAGGTATTAATAGTTTTTTCATTTTAAGCTTGTTTTCCTGCTTCCAATTATTGTCCTAAATTAAACCACCACCTGAGTCATTTGACTCAGAAAAGTGTATCTATAAGAGGAAGGGGCTGGGGGGGGCTGTACCCCCCCAAGTTGTCAAAAATTTAGAAGTACCGTAATCGGGCAAAACTGGCTAACAATTCGGGCACTAGACAAACAAACCTTCCAAAAATTAATTGTGTTTCAACGTCTAAACGTATTTGTTTTCATTCCACATTGCCTAATTTTCTAACCATGCAAGCTCGAAGGCCCAGAACTTCCAAGGGACTGGGAATAATAAAGAAGACCACTCAGGGACTGAAACTAAGTATACGATTCGCTGAGTTGTGCGATGGTTGGTTCCCATCTTAATTATTATTCCAGATTTCCAGTTCTCTTATGCTTGTGTTTGTTGTATCCGGCCAGCTGAAGTATGTCTTCACAGATTTTTGCAAGAGATCTTATCGATACCATGTGATTGGGATTAAGGTGATGACAAATTAATGAACATGAAGTCACAGGGACAAATCATCTCCTTGCATCAGTAAGAAACAAGTTTCATTCAGGCAGAAGTTAGTTGCCACGTAAACGTCATGCTTTTTTGATTCATGTAACAATAATTCATATTTTATGAATAAAGTTGCAGTGTTTTGTGAAAGGATTTCCAAGATGGACATGAATTACTGTACTGCATAGTAATTAATTAACACAGATTTTGCAATTATTTTGTCCTTACAGCTCAAAAAAATTTATCCTGATCTTCACTTAAAGCTACCTGGTAAAAGATTGCTCGGAAACAACTTTGACCCAGGTGAGCAAACTTATACTGTACAAGTTTTTCTCAACCCAGGTTTGAAATAAAATTATTTTAAAGTATGGGCTAGATTCATGAAGCACTCCTGAGATAAGATGTGTCCTTTGCATTGTTGGAAAACAAAATAAATGTTTTTGGTCAAGAAACGATACTTAGGAGTCATTTTGTCTTAGGACAGCTTTGAGAATCCTGCTACTGATCTCTACCACTGTTTTATGTCAGTGCAGGATTTAAGTCAGGATTTCATGAGTAAGGGACAGTTTCATCCTCTTCCGCCTTTTTCTACAGTGTAGGGATCAATTTTTAATTGCAGAGGGACACAAAATTGGGGATAATGTGAGTGGCAGAACTGAGCATCAGCATGTGTGATTGGTTAGGACAGTTTGAACCTAGCATTTCCACTTGGGTACTGCAGAAGAAGTACTGTAAACTACTTGTTTTGCTGTCAGATTTTTACAATGTAAAAAAAGTACAATTCTTGAAAGAAAGCACTGAATATTACTCTTGCCTGGAAATGGTTCCGTAAATTTGTATACAAAATAGTCCAGGCCAGTTCCATCACTTCCTTTCCATGCCTGGCTGCTGAACTTGTGATGAGGAATCTAAGCACATTGTTTGCTGCCTTGTAAAGTTGTCTAGAAGGGGGCCTTTAATGAACAAATGCCAGAAAAATTTTGCCACATACAGATCTATCATTTGTGCAAGTAAAGATTCATTCTATTCCAAAGTAAAATTTCACATTAGACTTTCATGTAAGGTTTCCTCCAGTCTGAATGATCAATTAAACATAAGACTTTGTTTCGTGATTCATCATTGATGGACTGACTTGATCCAATTTGATTTTGATTACATCTTGTTGCATACATGGTTGAAAAAAAAGGTAAATGCTATTATTTAAAGTGAAAGTGTACTTAGCTAATGAAGCTACATGTAGTTCACAGGCACTCCTCTGAAATAATCGTAGACAAATAATCAAATTAAACATAAAGAAGGTTAGAAACCCCAACTAGCAGGAGGCAAACAAGTTGGCTATTACACTAACAAGCGTGGCTGAGGAGTTGAACTCAGGACTGCTGAGAAATAAATCCAGCCAGTGGTTGGAGCGGGAATTGAGCATGGGACCTCCGGGTTGCGAGTCCAATGTACCACTCAGCCATGCTGCCTCCTATCATACAATTTATTGTACTATAGATAGCCTTTTTTCCCAGATATTTTGTAGTGAAATCAAGGGGACAAATTGGCCCTTGTATTATTCTAAAAGGGGACATTTTGAATTTTAGTGACAGATTAGTGCAATGGCATTACCTAGATCAAAGTCCTGTCTATATCTTCTAGACAAAACACATACCCTACCCTGTGTCCCTTCCCTCAAGTTTGTAAGCTGGTCCTGGCAAACAAATGCTAGGGGGGTGGGGGTGGGGTAATATTATGACTAGATACAGCTGCAGCATGATTTGCTGGAAAGAGTGCCAATCTCCAGTGATACGTTCAGGCACTGTGGATCTCTTGACCAGTGAAAGACCTCACTATTATGAATTATTCAGTTACCGAGTAAATATTGCTGAGTTAACATTGCAGTGATTATCTTTTTAGAGTTTATCAAGATTAGACGAGAGGGTCTCAATGATGTCACTCAAAAGATTATCAGTCATCCAAAAGCCATTGACCAGTAAGTTTTTATTTTAATGTTGTTATCATGTTGAGCTCAGTAGCTCAGTTATTTGGGCACAAGTTGACAGAAGTAACAGAATGTTATTTCAAAGGCAAACCTGGAGTGCCCAAGCTTAAAACTAGAAAACAATTGTAGAAAATGGTGTTTTGCACTTAAATCTTTGACCATGCATGACTTGTTCTGGAGGAAACAAATACATT
The DNA here is from genome assembly GCA_964017195.1 of Siderastrea radians. Classification (NCBI taxonomy): domain Eukaryota; kingdom Metazoa; phylum Cnidaria; class Anthozoa; order Scleractinia; family Rhizangiidae; genus Siderastrea; species Siderastrea radians. The sequence continues at coordinate 37,733,512 of OZ024897.1, read as the reverse complement.
TTTGTTTCAGAAATAAACCTGACTGGAACATGTTGTACTGTGTCTGTCAGTTAGTTAAAAATTGCTAAAAACTGTTAACATTAAAGCTTTTACAAACAAGTTTGATATAATGCACATGAATCTCCCTTACTGCCTGAGTCAGACGTGAACATCAGCATGTTCGTCTCAAGTCTCCAAGGGCAATCAACCATTGTTGGAAACTTGTGGTTCATTTAAATTCACCCTGCTATAAAAACGTGTTGCAATAGACATGCATAATGACAGAAACAGGCAACAAACAACTTCAGCTGAGACTTAAATTTAGCAAAGGTGTGGCAGTTGATTGCTTTTTTTTGTTTCTTATGATGGTTTTATTCATCTTCAAACTTAAAAGATACAGCTGTATCAACACTAAGAAATCCAATCAAGCTACATGTACTTATATGAATGGCCACAATTCAGGATTTCATCCACAGACTCAAAAGTGGGAACCGCCATGTACTGTTTAATAAAAACAGCACAAAAGGAAGTAGTTGTCAAATGGATGGTCACTGATGCTCTTAGAAACACACTAAATGACTCAAGTCTCAGCCTTGGAATGGAAGGATTAAACAGTCATCCTCAAATTGGTGGTTATTGTTTTTGTTTTATTTTTTAACAGTCCTGATGTTAGGGAATTCTTTTCACTGGATAATCCTAAAAATGCAGAAACTAATGATGACGATGATCAGCCTGGAGCAGACGAGTCTGACACAACTCAGGTGACTTTACCAAATACTGTTCACTTGGAATTTTGAAACAGATCTGATCACCAGCATTAGATGCTCTCAGCGGTAAATATGCAGCTGCACCTACGAAGGGGTTTTGTCACTTGTGGGGATCCTTTTTCAGTTTTCATCCTTTCAACTCAAAGTTGTTTTCTGGTTATTTTCTTAACAGGTTAAGGATATGGATGGGATTGATTTAGGAGGGACAAATAATCCAAAGTAAGTAGAACCTTTAAATTCCCCAGGAAGAAATTCTTATTTCCCCTTGCAATGTAGTTCAATTCAATGTAAAAATGAAAATTCATTCCAACTTACAGTAATTTTATGGTGATTTCCCCTTAGAGCAAAACCGAGTGATTTTATGTTCCTAAAGGTGATAGGAAAAGGGAGCTTTGGAAAGGTGAGCAAAGCGAGTGAGTTGCTTGTTGGATATCTGCAGATGCCAGTGATACCAGTCATTGTTACCGGTAGTCAGTCACTCAGCCAGCCAGCTAGCCAGCTAGCCAGCTAGATGGTCAGCAAATCAGTCAGACAGTAGTTCATTCCATAGTTGGTCAGTCAATCAGTCAGCCAGACAGTACGTTTTTAAGCTCAGTCAGCCATCAAGTCAGTGATTGAGTGAATCAGTCAGTCATGCAGTCACTCAGTCAGCCAGACAGTCAGTGATTCAGTCAGTTTGTCAGCCAGAAAGTCATTAATTCAGTCAGTCTGTCAGCTAGGCTGCCAAATGGTTGGTCGATCAGTGGAGCCACTGGTTTGTCTGTTGGTCAGACATTAATTTTAGTCAGTAAGTTAGTCAGGGAGGCTGTAAGTCAGTCAGACAGCCAGTCTGTCAATCAGTACAGGAAGGTCAGTTAGTTAGACAGTCAGTCAGCCAGTCACACAGTCAATTAGTCGGTCAGTTAGTCAGCTAATCAGTCACACCTGTAGACAGTCTCCAACAATCTGTTTGTCAGTCAATCAGTTAACTAGTCAGTTACATGTAATCTGGTCAAGCATTTAGCCAGCCAGCCTGTGTGTCTGTTTGTTTGTCAGTGTCTCATTTAGTGATCAGTGACCATGTTAGAGTCAGTTGAAATAAACCGGTATAATTTTCGGTTTGGTAGGTTTTTCTTTCCAAGAACAAAGCAGAGGATAAGTTCTATGCCATCAAAGTTCTTAACAAGGCTGCTATCAGAAAGAGGAATGAGGTTTGTGTAGAGTTGTTTTTATTCAATGTTTGTTGGCTTGGTGTCAATGAATTTGTTTTGTGTGTGTGATCACTTATAGATGAAGAATTAATGGAACGCAGTGTTGTTTTTTTAGGCAAAACACATTATGGCAGAGCGGAATGTTTTGTTGCAGAATGTCATCCATCCATTTTTAGTGGTAAGTTTGGCGTCAAATATCAACGTGGACTGAAGCGAATTTGGACCCTTTCTGTTGCAGCAGTTGTAAGATATTAAGATGGAATCCATTAGGAAATTGAGTAATTTTAATTTTCAGAGGACAAAAACTTTGTACCAGAATAATTTAAGGCATATCGCACTCTTTTTTACCTTTTTTGAGAGCTACATGTATGGATGTAATTTGTTATCTGTAATAACCCCAAAGACAATTTCTTATGGGAACCCGAGAAAACAAATTTCAAATTTCACAAAATGAAATGTTACGCATAAGAATTTACCTATTTTACCTGTGTTTACACAATTCCTGTGAAATTTGAAATTTAATTTCACGGGCTCCCATAAGAAATCGTCTTTGGTGTTATTACAGGTAACTTATTACGTCTATAGCTCTTAAAAAATGTAAAAAAGAATGCGATATACCTTAATTTATTCTGGTACAAGATTTTTGTCCACTGATTACTCGATTTCCTGATGGATTCCGTCTTAATAACCTGTCTACAGACTAAGTGAAATTTTAGTCTTGTTTTGTAGACGGCAAATTAAGACTTTCCAAAAAGACCAAAAAATTACCCTTGTTTTAGTAAACAGTGTGCCCTTTGCAAGCTCAGGTTTTAACACAGAAAATATGTTATACATGTATAGCACAAAATTAACCTGTCCACGGGGATTCCTCCATGCATTATACAGACACTGCTGTCAAGTTGCTACACATGATATTTAGAACTGTTTTGTGCATTGCTTATGATTATCCTGTTAACATTTTTCTTTATTCTCATCACCTGGTAATAAATTGAAATGAAATATTGTACTCTTTGATGTAACACTGGTTTTGCTTTGTTTTCTGTTTATATATTACAGGGTCTTCACTATTCATTTCAAACAAGAGAAAAGCTTTACTTTGTTTTGGACTATGTGAATGGAGGGGAGGTATGTACATTGGCATTAACTCTGAACATGACTAACATTGTAACTTCAATTCACTGTTGGGTAATAGAGAGTGTTCCCCAATGTAAAACTGCTCCCCCCCCCCCAAATAGCGAAATGAACAACTCCTCTGAGAAGTATGTGTCTTTGTACTGGACTAGTTCGTGGTTTACTGCACCTTAGTTACTCGAGGGACTGGTTATAAAACCTTGCAAGTTTCAAAGGCCATAACAAAGGTGCTGCAATTTATGTTGAAAGTTCTACGACCGTGCGCAATCTTTTGTTTTACGTTTGCACACTATGGCTGAATACTTTAACAGTGACATTTTCATTGGTTCGTTGCTCATGCAAAATTCAAACCTATTGTTGTTTGTGCACGGTCAAGGCTAAAAACGGTAACAAAAACATTAAACAAAGGACTTTGCTGAGCTTCATAACCAGATTCTTTTATTAACTATGACTGCACTAATTAGTGTTATACTGGACTAGTTTGAGCTGGAAAAACTATTTTAAAAAAATGAAAATATGCTTTTGAGTCATCTTCTCTTTCCAAGGCTTCTTTGAAAATATTTCACCCTGACTGATGTCTCACAAGCTACTTATTACAAAGAATTGACTACGAATAAAAATCTTAAATTGTAAAATATGTCTTTCTTTCAGTATGTTGTTAAGGTTTTCAGGGAATGTAAGCAAAAGCACATGGACCAGCTAAGGGCCCAAACCCAGCAGTGCTTAGCTAAGGTTTCTGTAAATTCATTGAACAGGATGCAGCCGTTGGGCAAGTACAGTTGGAATGAGAAGGATTCAGGACTTTCTTAGGCAATTTATTAAAAGCTCAAATTCATCAGCAATACAGCAAGCAAGTTACGTAAACTAAAATAAACCAAAATAAACAGGAACGACTAATAGATTATACCTTGCTAGAAGCAAGTTCTTTCGACTTCTTTTACTGCCCTACAATCGCTTCAGTAGGATCTCAAGAACTCAACTGAAATACAGCTAAAGCTTGCCTCTATTTATGTGAAAGTAATTTAGCAAGGAATAACAATTCACGTACACCCAGCATACCTAAGCGACGCGTAAGCTTACCAAAATCAAACTGGAAAATTCCTGAATGCAAAAGCAAAATAATAAAATCTCAGAGTCTCTAGAAATATCAGAAATAATGAAATTATGTGTCTAGTGACCCTGTCACATTCAGTTGAGTAGGAAGTATCAACTAAGATTATGTATTTTTTTTTACATTTTAGCTTTTCTTTCACTTGCAAAGAGAAAGATATTTTCCTGAATCACGGTAGGTTGTGTTCTATTTCATAGTGTGTGTAGTGCACACTCGTCATTACATTTGTTACAATGTCAATTTATGATGCCACTCTTTACTTATCATATTTAAAATTAAAAACTTGAAGACTAGAGTTTGAATTTTATGATGCAACTTCCAGGGCAAGATTCTATGCAGCAGAAATCGCTTCAGCAATTGGCTACCTTCACTCTCTTCAAATCATTTACAGGTAGGTTAGTAACTCCACTTAACTATAGTGCTAAGCCGATTTCTTGGGAAATCTTGTGATTTCATTAAATTCAAAAGTCCTCCATACTTTAATGCCAGTGTCCTAAATGTGCAAATCTTCTTCTTCCCTCTTCTTCTTCATTATGTTATTATAGTGGTGTTAATTTTTAAGCTTGTATTTTATTCCAGCCTGTAATTCAGTTTCTTAACTGCAATGGTGATTAATAAACAGTTGTTTGTTTGTTTGTTTGTTTGTTTGTTTCTTTCTTTCTTTCTTTCTTTCTTTCTTTAAACATGGGTGATTTTCAGTGATTGTTAGTGGAGGGTAGATCGCATACCCTAAGTAATGTAACAAGGCCATGGTTTATGCCGACAGGGTTGATGCCTGGTTATTTGACTTTTTTAAATTTTGTTTATTTTTAAAGGAAGCCATCAGTTATTCAAGAAATGCCTCGTTAATCACATTAACTATGATGAAGTGTTGAGTTCAAAATTATCTACAAGTCCTAATTTTTAGTTTTACTAATTACAGTTGAAGCTCTCGTAAGCGACCACCTCGGGAATTCAGAAACATGGTCACAACTAGAGCTGGTCGCCTACGAGAATGGGCTCTAGTAAGCAACCACAGGATGAAACAATAGAGAGTGGTCGCTTATAAGAGCTTTGAGAGTAAAGCTTGGCATATGTTAATGCGTTACTAATGGTTCAGTAGTAATAATATTGAATAATTTTTTTATTGCCTATCACAAAAGAGGTCCACTTAGGTACAAGTCATAGAACCATTAGCACTTCTGTTATGTTTGAACGAGAAACGAGTGCTTTTAGATAAGTGTTGACAGAGTGGTCGCTTAGGAGAACTTAAAAGCAAAGGAAAAAGACCGATGGTAATTCAAAAAAGTGGTCGCGGTCGCCTATGGGAGCGGTCGCTTACAAGAGCTTTTCATTACAGAGTTTTAGTGACAAGTCAAACAGGGTTTCACAATCCTGGTCGTAACTAGAGCTGGTCGCTTACGAGAGTGGTCGCAAGGAGAGCTTTGACTGTAATTGACTTTTTCTCTTGTCTTTTTAGGGACTTAAAGCCAGAGAATATTCTTTTAGATTATAAGGTTGGTGAATGAGTCTCATTTTTATTTCAATAGCAAGATATAAAGCCTTAAGCAGCAGTTAAATGTTTGCTTTTTCCTTGTTTTTAGTGACAAATATTTAACATTTATAGCCAAGAAGGCAGGCATCTGTAGTTGGCTGTGAGTCTCATATTAATTTAATGACTGTGATTAAATGGAATAGTAAATGTTGAAATAATAAATAATAAATAATAATAAATAATAGATGGAATAATAAATAATAAATTAATGTATAGTTACAGTGGAACCCTAATGCCAAGAGACTGGAAAATTTGTTCTTTATAACAGAAGTTTGATAAACAAGACCCTGGGATAACGAAATTGTGTAAAAATGACCCAAATCTCCATTCTTCTGTGGTTTAGCTTAAGACTGTTTTGCCTTAAAATTAAATGGTGGTGTGTTGCACCATTCAGCATTCGGTTTCACTCTTTAAGCCCTAACAGTGACGAAAATGAGATTTCTCATTACATTACAAATACTTGTTCAAACATTCAAGTGATGAGAATAAAGGAAGTGATCACCGAGGATTAGATGTCTTGATATTTAGACAAATTCTCCTTACTAGTTCCATAAGAAATGTATGGAGAACAGTAAGGAGAACATGCATTTTTATATCAGGACTTAAAGGGTTAATTTGTGATTTAGGGTCTGCATGCATGCATCACTGCTGTTCTGTTATGCATTCAACTTTAATTGTGTTACGACATTTTTTTGGTGATATCTATTTCAGATAAATTTAGTTTATTTGGGTTTCTTTATTGTGTTTGTTTTATTGAGGATTTTGATATACCAGGGTTCATTATACCAAGGTTCTGTTCCATACATTTTACTTTGGCTAAGTGGAAGAAATTTGTTGTTATAGTGGGGACTTTGTTATGTACTATACAGTCTCTGAACAATGAAAAATGTTATAAACTGATACTCACCAAAAGAAACGTCCTTTTTCAGAAACAATTATTTTTGCCTTATATTTTGCAAGACATCTCAACATGAAAGATATGACTTAATACCATAAGAGTAGGGAGCCTATCACAGTACGAGTTTACTCATATCTTGGGCTGTGTATATATAATGTAAAGTAATTAAACATAATGTTGAAGCCTTCTAAAATTTTATGATTGCAGGACTGGTGCAGTTCAGTTAAGCTCTAAGGTTCATTTACTTTAAAATTGTATTTTCTTAGGGTCATATTGTTTTAACAGACTTTGGTCTCTGTAAAGAAGGAATAGAACCCTCTGGAACAACATCAACATTCTGCGGCACACCTGAGGTAGGTAGTCCATGGACACTGCATCATAATGAGCAGTTGCATTTCTCCCGATAAAACTCCTTCTTCTGGCTTGCATGTGTGTTGGCTGTTCTCATTTTTAACAATAAAAAAAGGGGGAGGAAAGACGTTCAGTGATTCAAGTTTGGTCATGGCCACTATGTGCTGATTTTACAAAAAAAATAACTCTCTCTAACCAGGGTTGAGTTTCTCAAAATTCCCAAAAATGGTTTGGGCCCAAGAAACTATGCACATCTGAATTGGTTTTGGGGCCTGGTGTGTGTTTCTCGAAAGCCCTGAAACTTTTTGGGCCAATTTGGGCACGATAATTCACACTGTATCTTGTAAACAAAGAAGTTTCTAAGCATGAAATTTTGCTATAAGGTAACTCTTTCTTATGTTAGAGACATCGTAAAATAACAGCTTTGTAGAATGAGCTCTTCACATTTTTAAAAATGGCTCTTCAGGTCTGAAAACTTAATTATGGGGCTTTTGAGAAGCGCACTCCTGAAATGCCTTCAGGAGGTTTAAGAAATGCATAGCAAGTTTGTAAATGATTCCAGCAACCACGAGAAAGCCTAACAAATTGCTGAGAGGTAACTCCCATCCATAGGGCAGAAACCAGAGAAAAGCACCATGCTGTCAACTTAAATAAAAACTTTAACCCTTTAAGCCCCAATATTAATATGCATATTCTCCTTAGTGTTCTCCATATATTTCTTATGGTACTAGTTAAGAGAATTTTATTCCCGTGACCTGTATGTTTGATTAAGCGGCGATATTGTAAGGAGAAATTAGATGCTTCTCACTATTGGGGCTTAAAGGGGTAATACCTTATAAACCTTTGGACAATAGGTTGAGTTTAGTAATAAAGTTTTTTGTCATCTTTTTTTGTTGGTAGTACTTAGCCCCTGAAGTGCTTCGGAAGCAAGAATATGACAAAACTGTTGACTGGTGGTGCCTTGGGTCAGTCTTATATGAAATGATGTATGGATTGGTAAGAATATTAATTACCAGCTTTGTAGGAGTTTTGTCAACAAAGGAATGTTGAATTATGCTGTGGCATGTTGTGGGTAATCAGTCAAAATGAAGTCAAATATTAAGTTAATGGTATGAAATTTAGAGCTGTGTGCAAAGAATGTCAAGCAACTGCCATTTTTTTCAATTTTTGCTGCTGTCAGAAGTCATTCCTTTCTCTCTTTTATTAGACTGTTTCCATTCCTCTATATTTCTGTGCGATTATGCCCATCAAACAAACCTAGGAGAGAACAAAAATTACTGAGAGAGTGGTAGTAGGTTCATAACATAGGGGTGGAGAGCACCACACACATCCCCACTCCCTCTCCCCACAGTAATCTTAGTACACTCCCCAGGGCCTGCTCACCATATTTATTGAAGATGCCCACCCACTGAAACTCAAAGCCCATACTTGGTGATCACATGCAAATTTGGGTACCACCAGAAATTGGAGGAATGTTAAATTTTTAAATGTATGTTATTTGTTGTTTTCTCAGCCTCCATTTTACAATCGTAACACAGCTGAAATGTATGACAACATTCTGCACAAACCTCTGCGTCTCAGGACCAACATCTCCACAAGTGCTAGGCACATTCTGGAAGGGGTAAGTGCATGCAAAAATCTCACAAACATTTAAGGAACCTTTGTGTGCCATAGGGTTTTATTTCCTTTGTTTTAGGAATCTTTAAGTGTTACAGGGTTTTATTTCCTTTGTTTTAACCCTTTGAGCCCCAGTAGTGACCACCACGGAATTTCTCCTTACAATGCCAATGCTTGTTGAGACGTACAGGTCATAGAAATAAAGGGAATGACCAACAAAGATGAAGCGACTTGATGTTTGAACAAATTCTCTCAACTTACAGCATAAGAAATATATCAAGAAGGGTAAGGAGAAAATGCATGAAGATATCGGGGATTAAAGGGTTAAAACCTTTTCTAGTACCAAATGTAAGTTCTAATCTGAAATCAGCCATTTTAAAACTAACGGACTAAACTGTTGTTCTTAAATATTGATTGAGAAGTGTAGTTGTGACTTCAATACTGCTGATCAACGGATCAGCCGTGCCCATACGTAAAACAAACCTGTATTTAGCAGACATCTCTATTAAGCGGACACTAGCGAGAGTCCCGTGGGTGTCCGCTTAATACAGGTTTCACTGTAAACTTTAACATCGACAATGACCTGTCATAAGACGAATTGTCTGCAAAGTGTTTTATACCTCTCCTTGTGATACAAGAAAAGAAGCTACAGAATTTGTTTGCTGGCAGGCCACAAGACAACGCATTTACTGCGTACTACTACATTTTCTCTTATTAATACAGGTGAAGACAATAGGAACAGGAATAGGTGATCATGACCACTTAGACTAATAGAGGTGACCGCTTAATAGAGGTCAGGTTTACAGTTATAATTGAGGGACTTTTTTTAACTGACCGCTCAATAGAGGGTGACCACTTTTAAGTAGTATAACCTGTATTAAAATACAGGTTTGCTTAATACAAGTTTGACTGTAATTCCTTTTTTATTTCTGATAGCTTCTCCAGAAAGATCGTTCCAAGAGACTTGGACGGGGTGAAATTGATATTGTAAGTAACATTTTGTAACTCTGGACTGAAACCATTAAAAGGTCTGGCCTATATTGACAGTTTTATTCAATTAAACCTTTCAGAGTACAAACTTGGAGGAGGACATAAAGAGCCACCCTTTTTTCAGGACCATTGACTGGCAGATGTTGTACGACAAGAAGATTGATCCGCCATACAACCCTAATGTGGTAAGTGAGGGGTAAATACAAAAAAAGAAAGCCAAAATTAATGGGCGCTCAGCAAGGTTGTCATTAGCGGTTTCCAGATCAGACTACGATTACGAGATTGAGAACGAGTATGACTTTCGTGCTCAAAGAGTTGAGACACTTAAGCCCAAGAGCATCTTTGTAGACATATTTCTTGGCAGCCCTCCTGCTTCTTATTGATGATGGTGATATTTCAGGATTACCTTAAAACCTATAAGCATCATCATTGAAGGGGAGGGAGGGGGAATTCTTCTCAGAATTGAAGTTAAGTGCTTAATTTTTCTTAACAAAAACACATTTTTACGAAAAAAGGTCTCACCCATTTGGGGACTGGTCGGAGCTCTCTCACAACTTAGTAGCAGCCTTGGCACTGTCATCTTGTCTTTTTTTATTATTGTTATTATTATTATTATTATTATTATTATTATTATCATCATTATTATTATTATTATTATTATTATTATTATTATTATTATTATTATTATTTTGAGAAGCTTAAGATGCTG